>VWZI01002638.1:147371-166841 GCA_013396835.1 Psilopogon haemacephalus
AGGTGGGGTCTGACAAGAGCAGAGTAAAGGGGGAGAATCACCTCCCTTGCCCTGCTGGTAGTGCCTCTCTTAATGCAGCCCAGCACACAGTTGCTGTCTGAGCCGCGTGTGCACACTGCAGGCTCATGTTGAGCTTCTTATCCACCCAGACCCCCAGGTCCTTTTCCTCAGGGCTGCTCTCCAGCCACTCGCCACCCAGCCTGTATTTGTGCTTGAGATTGCAGTGACCCAGGTGCAGGACCTTACACTTGGCCTTGTTAAATTTCATGAGGTTAGCCTGGGCCCACCTCTCCAGCCTGTGCAGGTCCCTCTGGATGCCATCCCTCCCCTCCAGCAAGTCGACTGTGCCACACAGCTTGGTGTCATCTGCAAACTTGCTGAGGGTGCACTCAATTCCTCTGTCCATGTCGCTGACAAAGATGTTAAACAGCACTGGTCCCAGCACTGACCCCTGAGGGACGCCACTTGTCACTGGTCTCCAGGTGGACACCCACAGTCCCAGTCCCCCACAACATCCTTCTCGAAAAAACTGGCTGCACGTGGCTTGGGTAGGGTGATGCTTCACTGGATTAAGAACTGGCTGAATGGCCAGGCTTAAAGAGTGGTGGTGAATGGAGTTAAATCCAGGTGGCAGCCAGTCACCAGCGGTGTTCCCAGGGCTCAGTTTTTGGGGCACATTCTCTTTAATACATTTATTGTGCATACACAGACTCATAATAAAACAGATGTGCTGTGTCAAGATAAATGGAGGCAGAATGTGGAGAAAGACTAAGGTGTTAAATGTGCTTGTGGAGATTTGCAGGAGTTGACACATAGGCCAAGTGTGGGCCATGTGAAATGTGGTGTATGGTAGAGTCAGGGGCAAAATGACTTAGAGGTCATTGTTTTACCTTCTGATAAGGAGGTAAAACAAAGAACTCACAGTTTCTCTGTATTAAGCAGTTTTGTATCTTACACCAAAATAGAGATGTGTGATTTCATACTTTTAGTTAAGCCAATCATTGTGTTAGCTTTAGCTATTCGGTTAGGTAAATAGCCAATAGAATAGTTACACGCTGCCTTCTTTAGAATATCTAAGCATATATAAGATGAACAAATGCATGTAATAAACGGAACTAGTTTGCATCAAACTGTCTTCCCGTCTCCTCATCACGGCGACACTTTGTCAATGATCTGGATGAGGGAATCTATTGCACTCTCAGTAAATTTGCAGATGACACTAAATTGGGTTTAAGTCTTGATCTGCTTGAGGCTAGGAAAGCTCTGCAGAGGGATCTGGACAGGTTCAATCAATGGGTCAAGGTCAGCTGCATGAGGTTTAACAATGCCAAGTACCAGGTCCTGCATTTAGGTCACAAAACCCCACCCACTACAGGCTTGGGTCAGAATGGCTGGAAAGCTGCCCAGCAGAAAAGTACCTGGCGTTGCTGGTTGAACATAGGCTAGCAGTACGCTCAAGTGACCAAGGCAGCAAACAGCTTCCTGTCCTATATCAGGAATAGTGTGGCCAGCAGGAGTAGGGAAGCCATCATGCCCATGTTCTTGGGACTGGTGAGGCTGCATCTCAAATTCTGAGTTCAGTTTTGAGCCACTCACTACAAGAAGGACATTTAATTGCTGGAATGTGTCCAGAAAAGCTGGTGAAGGGCCTAGAGAGAAATCTAATGAAGAGTGACTGAGGAAAGTGGCATTGTTTAGTCTAAAGAAAAGGAGGCTGAGGGGAGACCTTGTTGCTCTCGACAGCTACCTGAAAGGAGGTTGTACTGAAGTGGGTGTTGGTATCTCCTCCCTCATATCAACTGATAGAATGAGAGGAAATGGCCTGAAATTTAACCAGAGAAGGTTTAGATTGGATATTAGGGTGGTGAGACGCTGGAATAGGCTGCCTAGGGACATAGTGGAGTCACTGTCCATGAAGGTGTCCAAGAAACCTTGGACTTCAGAAAATGTTTTAATGGTCATGGTGGTGTTAGTTTGATGGTTGAACTTGAGGATCTTAGCGGTATTTTCCAACTGGATTCATTCTGTGGTTTCTGGGCAGTGGAGGTGTTTATTATAGCCCTTATTGAACTGTTTCCAGCAACAAATTTGATGAGTATGATTGCTCTGGTGGATTTGATCAACATGTCTCCTGTACTGTCGCTTGTGTGCTTCTTGTATCAAGAAAATGTCTTGATGTGTCAGTGCTGGCTACTGTTTAGACTTTGGGGAACTCGTTGATGAAATACACTGTCACTTGAGACTGGCTTGGCACGAAGGGCAAATCATGCCTAACAAATTTAGTGTTTTTTTATGATGAAGTCACAGCAACAGTGGATAAGGGATAACTGATGTCATCTACCTGGATCTGAGTAAGGTGTTTGACTCTGTCCCACATGACATCCTGGTCACCAAACTGGAAAAACATGGACTTGATGGGTGGACAACTCGCTGGATAAGGAATTGGCTGGATGGTCGCACACAGAGAGTGGTGATCAAGGACACAATGTCCACCTGGAGACCAGTGACAAGTGGCATCCCTCAGGGGTCAGCGCTGGGTGACATAGAGAAATCGAGTGCACCCTCAGCAAGTTTGCAGATGACACCAAGCTGTGTGGCACAGTTGACTTGCTGGAGGGCAGGGATGGCATCCAGAGGGACCTGGACAGGCTGGAGAGGTGGGCCCAGGCCAAGCTCATGAAATTTAACAAGGCCAAGCATAAGGTCCTGCACCTGGGTCGCTGCAATCCCAAGCACAAATCCAGGCTGGGTGGCAAGTGGCTGGAGAGCAGCTCTGAGGAAAAGGACCTGGAGGTCTGCGTTGATTAAAAGCTGAGCATGAGCTGACAGTGTGCACATGCAGCCCACACAGCCAACTGTGTCCTGGGCTTCATTAAGAGAAGCGTGGCCAGCAGGGCAAGGGAGGTGATTCTCTCCCTTTACTCTGCTCTCGTCAGACCCCACATGGAGTACTGTGTGCAGTTCTGGAACCCACACCACAAGAACATGGAAATGTTGGGGCGAGTCCAGAGGAGGGCCATGAAGATGCTCAGAGGGCTGGAGCACCTCTGCTATGAGGACAGGCTGAGAGAGTTGGGGCTTTTCAGTCTGAAGAAGGGAAGGCTTTGAGGAGACCTTGTAGTGCCCTTGCAGTATCTGAAAGGGGCCTACAGGAAGGCTGGGGAGGGACTGTTCATAAAGTCTTGTAATGACAGGATGAGTGGTAATGGGTTCAAACTGGCAGAGGGGAGATTTAAACAGGATGTTAGGAGGAAGGTCTTTACAGTGAAGGTGGTGAAACACTGGCACAGGTTGTCCAGTGAGGTTGTGGATGCTCCCTCTCTGGAGGTGTTCAAAGCTAGGTTAGATGTGGTTTTGAGCAACCTGTTCTAGTGGGAGGTGTCCCTGCCTATGGTGGGGGGGTTGTAGCTGGATGATCTTTGAGATCCCTTCCAACCTAAACCATTCTATGATTCTATGAATTTGATAGGATATCAGACATTGAGTCATATCTTCTTTTCAGCTCATTTCTTTTGCTGGACCTGTTGGGGTGGTGGTGCTCATACCCAGCTAATGTTCATTTCCCACTGCAGCACAGCTTCAGTCTTCCCCATTTTTTTGATGGTTCATACTTCTGGCAGCAAGTTGCACTGAGTTCTCTGTCATGCTTCAAAAAGGGGGGACACATGCGTAGTGTTAAAAGTTTTTGCCAGCTTGTAGGTATATGCGGATAGTTCTGGATGTGCAGTGACTTGCATCAGTTGGGAAGCTGATGTCTCCTTGTTATATTTGCAGACCCACATACTGTCCAGACATTGGTGCTTTATCATAGATGTTTTCTCAGCTATCAGAGGCATTACACTGCAAATCTACCATCTTACCTAGCGTGCATCACTATAAATCTTCACCTGTGTGGCTGCAAATTTAGTTAGTGTCTCCAAAATTGCTCAGTAGGTCGTTGTGGGAGATGATACAAGAAATGTCAGCAGGTCTGAGTGCAAACTGAACCTAAGGCTGAATAGATGAGACTCAGAAAAAATTTGCAATGTGGATTTTGCTGGAGGCAGATAGCATAGGCCTGATATCCAGTGTGAGTACATTTGTCATCGATTTTAGCTAATAAGCCACACGGAACATCTGTTTGCACATTAAGGATGATGAAATGCCCTCCTAAGAGATAGGACCACAGAGAAATTAATCAGAGCTTCTGCTATTTAAAAAAAAATCTAGGAAAGCTGTGGTGGCCTCCATGGTGCTCAACATCTCATATCCTCATCAAAAACCAACAACCTCTTCATCCTCCCAAGGTGAGGCACATGCTGGCAGTGCTTCTTCCCATTCCCTGCTGCCTGCACTGTTCCTCATCTCACAGCTCCTGGGCTGTGCTCTCTGCAGCTCCAAGCTGCTTCTCATCACTGTCCTCCTCCTAAACAAGGCCCTTGATGGTGCCAACCTGCCCCTGCACCTTTCAGTAATGAACTATGAGGAGCTGTTTCACAGAAATTGCAGAATTCACACAGCCTGGAGTATAGCCTGTGCTTCTCATACCTCATTCTGGCCCTGTGATATGATGGTCACTGCCCTCCTCAATGCAAGACAAGAATGATCCCCAGCCCTGTGTGGTCTGCATGTGGTCATAGTTTTTTCTGTCTGTCTCTATTCTGATAATGCAGACATTGCCTGAAACTTGCATTTAAATTAATGTGGAATCAAATCAGACAATTATCTTTGCCTGAAAGTTATTATAGTTATAAAGCAATATAAGGAGAAGAATTAAAGTTATATTTGATTTACTATTCCTGTTCGGTGCTCAAAAGTTTGTATGAAATCACTTTCATGTGGGAAATACCCTCTCTCTTCTGATGACAGACCTGGTCATCTTTTATGATAAGGTCATGACATCAGAAGCTGGACATGAGCCAATGGAGTGTACTTGCAGCCGCCCAGAAGGCCAGTCACATCCTAGGCTGCATCAGAAGCATGGCCAGCAGGTCAAGAGAGATGATTCTGCCACTGTGCTCTGGTGAGACCTCTCCTAGAGTACTGTATCCAGCTCTGGGATCTCTGACACAAGAGAGACATAGTCCTGCTGGAATGGGTCCAAAGGAGGGCTGCAAAGATGATCAGAGGACCAAAATATCTCTGCCATGAACACAGGCTAAAAGAATTGGAACTGTTCAGCCTGGAGAAGAGAAGGCTCTAGGGAGACCTTATAGCTACATTTCAGTATCTGAAGGGGACCTACAGGAAGTCTGAAGAAGGGCTGTTTAGAAGGACTTGTAGAGATAGGCTGAGAGGCAATGGTTTTAAACTGGAGGAAAACAGATTTAGGTTGGGCATAGGGAAGAAGTTCTTCACGAGAGTGGTCAAATACTAGAACAAGTTGCCCAGGGATGTGGTTGTCCCTGGAGACATTCAAGATCAGACTTGATGTGGCCCTGTTCAGTCTGCTCTAGTTGGAGTTGTCTCTGCTGACTACAGGGGGCTTGGACAAGATGGTCTCTTGGAGTCCTTTCCAACCTGATGCAATCTGTGAATCTGTGATCATCATATTAAGTGTCTCAATTATAATACTTAGCTACCTCTCTTCCGCTTTCATTTTTGAGAAATATTGGAGTATTGCAAACTTAGTAGAAGAGATTGAGAATAGTGATTTAAATCAGAGTTTCTAATTTTCAAGAAGAAGGACTTTGTATATAGCATTAAGCCACAGGTTGCATTAATTCCTTCTATAGGAATGGTTTTACTCTGTATCCTGAGTGAGTCCTTTCAACAGGAAGCACTGCAGGACAGTGGAGCCACCTGAGCAAGCCATTTTGTGGGCTGGGGACTGGCCTTCATTTTCAGAGGAAACTCTTTGGAATATTGACTGATTGAAGCGTGATGCTAGCAGCACTGCAGGTATGTAAAAGAATATATCCCCTTATTTCCACCAGAGAGGATTTATTGAAAGGGCTTGTTCTTATTGTGTCCGGATTCATGTGGGCAGCTGTGCCTTCAGACCAGAAAAAGTCTGCAGAAGGATTACTGTGGGTAACAAGAAAAGGAAGAGCATGCCATATATGAACACATTAAAGGGAATTTTCTTCTTTAGCCCAGCTAAATGAAGTTTTGATGAGAAACTTCTACTGTCTATCAGAATGCCAGTGGGAAGAATTGGTTTGGACTTGGTGATCTTGATAGTCTTTGCAGTATTCTATATAAATGAGCCAAGAGCAAAAACCAGCTATAAATGAAAAGATGTCTCTCTATCTAGGGGAGCTATCCCAGGAAGAGTTTAAGGATGTTGCTAGGTCTTGTAAGAAAAATTAGAGAAGCAAAAGACCATTTAGAACTTAGACTGGCCACTGCTGTAAAGGAGAATAAAAGATGATTCAATAAATATGTTGATGGCAAAAGGAGGGGCAAGGACAACCTCCACTCTTTATTGTGAATATAGTAACAAAAGATGAGGAAAAGGCAGAGGTACTTAACACCTTCTTTGCCTACATCTTCAATAGTGGGACAGGTTGTCTTCAGGACAGCTGACCTCCCGAACTGGCAGACGGAGCCAGGGACCAGTACAGTCCCCCTGTAATTCAGGAGGAAGCAGTAAGGGACCTGCTGAGGAACTTGGATCCTCACAAATCCATGGGACCAAATGGGATCCATTCTAGGGTGATGAGAGAGCTGGTAGATGGGCAGGACAAGCTGCTCTGTATCATCTGTCAACAGTCCTGGCTCTCTGGAGAGGTCCCTGAAGACTGGAAGCTGGCCAGTGTGGTGCCAATCCACAAGAAGGGCTGGAAGAAGGAACCAGGAAATTACAGACCTGTCAGCCTGACCTCAGTTCCAGGCAAGGTTATAGAACAGGTCATCTTGAGTGCCATCACACAGCACCTACAGGATGGCCATGGGATCAGACCCAGCCAGCATGGCTTTAGGAAGGGCAGGTCCTGCCTGACCAACCTGATTGCCTTTTACGATCAGATTCCTTGCCTGGTGAATGCAGAGAAGGCTGTGGATGTAGTCTACCTGGACTTCAACAAAGCCTTTGACACCATCTGCCACAACAAGCTCCTGGCAAAGCTGGCAGCTTGTGGCTTGGACAGACTAACTCTGAAATGGGTCAAAAGCAGGCTGGAGGGCCGTGCCCAGAGAGTGGTGGTGAATGGTGCCACATCCAGTTGGTGACCAGTCACTAGTGGTGTGCCCCAGAGATCAGTGCTGGGCCTGATCCTGTTTAATATCTTTATTGATGACCTGGACAAGGGAATTGAGTCCATCATCAGCAAGTTTGCAGATTACACTAAGTTAGAAACAGATGTCAATCTGTTGGAAGGGAGGAGGATCCTGCAGAAGGACCTGGACAGGCTGGATGGGTTGGCAGAGGTCAATGGGATGAGATTTAACAAGGCTAAGTGTAGGGTTCTACACTTTGGCCACAACAACCCCAGGCAGCACTACAGGCTGGGGACAGAGTGGCTGGGGAGCAGCCAGACAGAGAGGGATCTGGGGGGGCTGGTTGGCAGCCAACTGAACATGAGCCAGNCCAGTTCTGGTCCCCTCAATTCAAGAGAGATATTCAGGTATTGGAAAGTGTCCAGAGAAAGGCAACAAAGCTGGTGAGAGGCCTGGAGCACAGCCCTGTGAGGACAGGCTGAGGAAGCTGGAGTTGTTTAGCCTGGAGGAGGTTCAGGGGAGACCTCATTGCTCTCTACAACTACCTGAAGGGAGGTTGTAGCCAAGTGGGTGTTGGTCTCTTTTCCCAGGCAACCAGCAACAGAATGAGGGGACGCAGTCTCATGTTGTGCTGAGGGAGGTATAGGCTGGATATTAGAAGGAAGTTTTTGATAGAGAGAGTGATTTGCCATTGGAATGGGCTGCCCAGGGAGGTGGTGGAGTTGCTGTCTCTGGAGGTGTTCAAGAAAAGACAGGATGGGCACTTAGCTGATTGGATAGGGCTGGGTGATAGGTTGGACTGGGTGATCTTGGAGGTCTCTTCCAGCTTAGCTGATTCTATGGTTCTATGATTCTATGATCATTACAGTGGTAAAGTCCTTGGAAGAGCTTTCCAATCAAACCACAGTGGTTTCTTCCAAAATGGAGCTTGATGTGGCTATGAAATGGCTGTGGTAATCATAGAATCATAGAATGGTTCAGGTTGGAAGAGACCTCAAAGATCATCCAGTCCCAACCCCCCGCCATAGGCAGGGACACCTCCCACTAGAACAGGTCACTCAAGGCCTCATCCATCCTGGCCTTGAACACCTCCAGGGAGGGAGCAGCCACAACCTCCCTGAGCAACCTGTTCTAGTGTCTCACCACCCTCACCGTGAAGAACTTCCTCCTAACATCCCGTTCAAATCTCCCCTGCGCCAATTTGAACCCATTCCCCCTCGTCCTGTCATTACAAGACCTTGTGAACAGTCCCTCCCCAGCCCTCCTGCAGGCCCCCTGCAGTGTCAGACCTCTGCATAGTAGTGTAAGGCCTATTGGAAAATTCCAGTAAGAGAAATTGGGACTTTCCTAAAAGTTCAGTGCAGAATGTGAATAAATTGAAGCATTGTCTGTAAAAGAATAATAATGCTAGAATCTGTATCATTCATTGACTTGCTAAGAGGGATAAAATGGCAATGTACAAGCAACTTTGGACTCTTGGGCTCTGTGCTCTGTCGCTGTTCCTTTGCCTCTCTGACTTCTCCATACCATATACTAACCCTGACTGAACTCATAACACTTGAGCCTTGCTGGTTTTCTATCTGGAGGGAGAGAAGAAGGTGGTGTTGGCCCCTCCTGGCCTTTCTTTGTCCAGGGGGGAAGGATTGAGTTTCTGTATTATATTTAAATTGTATGTAATTGTAAATACATGTAAATATATTTTGTTATTATTTTTAAATGGTATGTGATTGTAAATACATGTAAATATATTTTGTATATGTGCTTGTTAATCACCTATAAGTCTCTTCCTCTTACATATCTGTTTGCTAAAACTGCTTTTCCATGCTAGTTATTCTTCTGTTGAAGGAAAGATAGGCACCATAAGAAAATACGGTGTGCACATCAAGCCTGCATCAACACAGCAGCAAGGGGTCCATCAGCCTTTTTGTGGTCATGTTTGCTGGCTCACTGAGGTCTCTGCTGAGCTGGCCACTTAATTGCAATAGGTACACATATTACAAGAAAAAAAAGTACAGAGGGAAACAAAAATGAATTAGCACACAACTAAGGGAAAACAAGTGCATTAAAACGTAGTCATTTGTGCTCAGGGACTGGTGCTGCTGCTATCTCCAGGGTTATGTGTTGTGAATCCTCTCGGGAAATGCAGTAGTGAAATGGCATCCTGTGAATCAGGTCATACTGTGAACTATGGCTTTAGATTTCACAGAATATGGATTTGCTGCAAAAGTTCAGGGTTTGCTCTTCGTTTCTTCCATTGCCCAGAGAAACTTAGATATGGGAATATTAATATTTTATGTCCAGTTACAGACAGGCCTTTTTTTAACTTGCTAGCAGATGTTGGAGGATTACTATCACTCTCCAGCTGTCCCTGTTTCACTTTGATTAAGGACCCAGTTACCTAACTAATTTTCTTTCGTATCTTTGTTGCATTTTCCAAAAAATGAACTCATGGATTCTCCACAGAGTAAAATTGGCTGGACTGTGGATGATGGTCAGCTCTAATGAAGGTGACCTTTCCCGTTCCCATGACCTCTAACATAATTTTATTCCCTGTTATTTCTTATTATCTAATACCATAGAGGAGGCATGTCTGTCACATTTAGCTTCTTTCTGAGACTATTTTCAGAACTCCTGCTCTGGTTATTAAGCTAATGTGGTGGTTTGAGGGATCTCAGGTTATTCCAGGTTCCCCTAGACAACTACAGAGAACAAAATCCATCTCAGGGGATGAACTAGTTGCCCCCAGGTATCATAATTTTGTTATTCAGTCCCATAATTCTGCCAGCACTTTAAAAGTAAGCAGCAAGGACGATTCACTCTCTTTTCTCCCTCCCTTTCCATTCCTCCAGAGGCATTCTTATCTAAGTGACTATGTAGGGAGTACCCTGTGGTAAGTGGCCTTCAAAACTGCTGCTGCAATGAATCTGGCCTGCTTGAGGCCCAAAATGGGAGATGATGGAGGAGGGGAGAAAATGAGCACTGGGGTTTTGGTGGTTCAGCTTGGTTGATGGGGAAGGTTTTGAGGAAATTCTTATGTATCCTGCATCTGTATTAGGTGTTAACGATTCATGTATGCCTGCACATTTTGAAATATAACTTTTTCTGTATTCCTCTCCAATTCAGCAAGACCGTTATTATTTTACTGCCCTCTTTCATTAAAAAGAGTAAAGTGGGATAATCTCAGTCTGTTGTGTTCTCAACCGAAAAACTACAACAGAAATTGGTGGCCCACAAAGGGAATTTAAAATAACCTGGAGTACTGCATCCAGTTCTGGACCCCTATTACAAGAGGGATGTGGACATGCTGGAGCGTGTCCAGAGAAGGGCCATGAGGATGATCAGAAGGCAGACTGAAAGAGTTGGGGCTGTTCAGTCTCGAGAAGAGGAGGCTCCCAGGTGACCTTATTGTGACCTTCCAGTATCTGAAGGGGCCTACAAAAAATGCTGGGGAGGGACTTTTTAGGCTACCAGGTAGTGACAGGACTAGGGGGAATGGAGCAAAGCTGGAGATGGGAAGATTTAAACTGGACATGAGGAGGAAGTTCTTCACCATGAGAGTAGTGAGACCCTGGAATGGGTTTCCCAGTGAGGTGGTTGGAGCCATATTCCTGGAGGTGTTTAAGGCCAGGATGGATGAGGCTGTGGGCAGCCTGAGCATGTCAGGGGATTGGAACTGGATGATCCTTGTGTTCCCTTCCAGTCCTGGCTGATTCTGTGATTCTATGAAAGACAGAATTGGTTAGAGATGGCTGCAGTGCATAGCGGCGGGCAGCAGTTTGCATGATTTAAGGTGAATGAGGAAGCTGATGCAGGTCCCCCACCTCCTAAGTGTTCGTGGCTTATGCAGACCCCTGGCACAGTACCAGAGCGGGGGGGCACAGCAGAGCTGGCCACTCTGTCTGTTTCATCCAGCCCTGGCTGTTTCAAAGATGGTGCCAAGCAAAATCCTCCTTGCCACACTGGTGGCGGTGGTGAAGCAAAACTGCGTCTTCTGGCTAGAAAGGCACTCTCAGTGTTATTTTAACTGCAGTACCTTATGTATGCCAATGAGATTATGGGTGAAAAGGAACTTTTTCCTCCTATCAGGCAAAGGTTGGGACAACGAAGACTGTTCAGATTGTTTATTTTCCTCTTCTTCTTTTTTCCCCCCTTTTCTGTCTGTTTTTTGTTTTCTTTTCTTTGGGAGCAGCTTGGACTTGAAGGTGTCAAAATCTTCAGATAGTCTGCTTTTTCATTCTGATAAATTCATTTGAAAAGAGATTTATATGTAAGAGAATGCACTCCAAAACTCAAAGTTCATAGAGCCCTGCACAGTTCACTTTCAGTTCTCTTTTCAAGGCTTTTTCTGCAGCACTTCTTCTCCCCAGTGAATCCATATTTTTTTGAGCAAGGCAAGAGCATTATCTTATGCCTGAGGCCTGACTGAAGTCAATGAAAGGTTGTAAATTGACTGCAGTGAGTGCTGGATTTAGGTGCCTCTCACACTTCTCAGGCAGGTTAAGTAGGCTTAGTTAACTAGAAACTATTTTTCTCAGTAATGCATTTTATTCTAAGTAATATTTTATTATACATCTTTTGGGCTAAAAGGGCACTAGAAAATGGTCTGGAGGTAGGAGATTAGGTGAATGCAGCTGATTCTCCAGGTAGAGTGTAGATGTTGTCTGTGTTTTTTTAATATCTCTGCCCAAAATAATTTGTTAGTGAGAAGTTAATGAAATAGCTTGTGCATCACAGGAGATTAAGTGTATGTAATTTCAGCAAACCAAACCAGGGCCTGAAGTGTTTAACAGACAATAACTGGGTCCATTCCATTAAAAAAAAAATAAAATCTTATTGTAGCTGTGTTACTCCTGGTCCCTTCTTTTTTACATACCTGCTGTAATTGGCAAAATTAGGTGTAATAAATTGTGGTGTTCTATAATTAGATAAGTTGTAATTAAATTTTCAGTAGACACTGGTCTATATCAAGCTTATTTCTGTGACAAGGCATACTTCTTCATTTCTCAAATTCTTGTCCTGTCATTGGTTATGTTGATCGTTGATTATGACATTGATTATGTTGATAGTTGGTTACTCTATGAATGGTATCTTTTAACACAAGAGTGAGACCTCTGTGGTCTCTGGCCACCACAGTGTCCATTTACCTCTTTTCCTATTGCTGACACAAGCTGAGTGCAGAAGGTCTCTATCACGTGCACAAGGTTTCTGGAGTCCGGAATATCCACAAGCAAGTCAACAGAGTAGGCTGTTGTAGCAAAGTGCATTGTAGAGGATTAAGAGTCTTGTGAAGCACCATCTAGCTCTTTGATCTCACTGAGGAAAGTCAAGTTATGTACCTTCCATGGCCCTCTTTAGTTACTTTTTGGAGCAAGAAAGTGTATTGAGTTTGTTGTAGTGCTAGCAGTGGGAACTTTCAAACAGCTCAAATAAAAGGATGACCATATCTAAATTGCTTCTTGGCTGCACCTATTAACTGATTTTGGTATTGCTTAGCAAAGGACCTGGATGCCTCTCAAATGGTCAAGGAGAGAAGGGGTTGTTCTTTTTCTGGAACAGCTTGTGCAATAACATTTGGATGACCTCAGCTATCCTTAGTGCTCCCTGTGGGTTATCTCAGTTCTTCTTTGTACAAGTTTCTTTCGGTGTATATACAGGGTCTGAGATTTTAACATAGCAGTGCCCCATCTCAGAGATTTACATAGCAATGGCCAATCCTTGGTGAGGTCTTGTTGGAGGTCACAAGAAAATGTTGGTATTTCTAATTACTCAGCTGGAGCTGTTTGGGAGATCTTTCGCATAAATAGCTTTGAGTAATAGCAGTGTGATTTCCCAAAACAAGAACAGTAAGTCATGGGCATTTCCTCTGAATGATGTAGAAGAAAAGGTAGAAGAATATTATTTTTGAATGCTGATATGTCTGTGATAATCCATTGGTTAACCATGTTGGTTGCACTGTGTGAGGTATGATGAAGAAAGATGGAGAACCATTACTCAGTGGTTAATTACAAAAGCTTGGGAGGCCCTGAAGCAAGAAGGAACCAGCTGGCTCTGTGAAGAACAGTCCAGGTGATCAGGAGGAACTACATCTGAAAATTCAGTGAAGTGGAACCAGATTGTGTCCCTGTGACATCTGGCCATCACTGTTTCTGGGAGCTTAAGTCAGTTAATGTAATACATAGGCTGTCTGAGCAGGACTGGATTTAACTCTCTAGAATTGAAAGTTCAGGAGCACTGTGGCATATATAATAAATTAGAAGTCAAGACAGATGTTTCAGTTTATTTCATGCACCCATCAAATTTTTTTTGTTATTGATGTTGTTATTCTTTGCTAAAGTTTACCTGGGGTTTTCTGTCCCAGCCAGGGAATATTTCAGTTCCATTCAGATTTAGAAGAGCAAGGCTGAGGGAGCTCTGGCTGATGAGAGAATGGGAGAAGATGATAGAAAAGTAGTTGCTTGGATTTGCAGGTGTTTAGCAAAAGAGACTGAAAGATTAAATCCTACTTGGAAAAAAATAAGCAGCCAACACAATTCATTGCCTTGTGCTCCTAGCAACAATCTCTGCCTCCAGCAGGAGATTCCCAGTAGCTTCATGTGCAGCAAGTTGTTGTATGGTAATAATTCCAAAGTTTCTTTAAAAAGGAAACTTTGCTAATGGCTTAGGGGCAAGAAGTGACTCATCTTGTTGTTTTGTAAGTAGGTAACATATTTTGGTTCTACCATAACATAGATTCCAGAAATTTAGGTTAAAACCTGATTTTTATTAATCTAGGTGTTACAAAACTTAATGATTACCAAATGTCTTTCTCTTGCTTTGTCGTGTGGCAAACTGGGGTATGTTCTATGTTTTAGGAAAGGATATCTATCAAAATTTCATTTGTTTGAGGCTTGCATCCTAAAAAATTCTGAGATTATCTTGGGATCTTGGACACTGTCACACTGAGCTTTCCTGAACACTGCTGCACCATGCATTTCAAACACACACTGGGGTTGCATTTCTAAAAACAACTATAGATTCATAAATTGGGAAAAATGAAGTTATGCTGACCATGGCCTTACTTTTTCTGGCTATTGGTCATAAGAAAAACAGTATTAGGAAGAGCTAAAAAGGGTCATTAATCTTCTGTGTATTGCAGCAACTCAACATTGTATCAGGATAAAAAACACTTGAAAATCTCTGGACAAAGCTTTATGAATTTTACAGCATATTGGCACTTGAGATAATAACGATAATAATGATATTCTGTGACTGATGGCAGATTAGGAAAATTCTTGAATGAGAATTGCGGAACCTCCATTACTTTCTGTTCTTTGTTGTGTTGTATCTGGGCCAGCCTCTGGGGTTTGATTTGGCAGCTGATTTGTGAGCCAGGAGAGTCAGATGCAGCCTTAGATTTTTAACTTTATGGAAGTGACATCTGATTGAGTGCGATCTGATTTTATTTTATTTTATTTCTTTGGTAGTAGGCATTATAGACTTATTGATCATGGTGCCCTGAAAATGTTTGGGAAATTATTTCTTTTTCTTTTTCTTTTTCACCTCCTTGGTCAGGGTCTTTGCTCACTTGGTAAGAAATTCAAGAGAAGACCATCTAAGGACTAAGTAAATAGAAACACCTTATATTCAGGTGTGTTCAAGTATGTCATTAGGCCCAGAATGTTCCTCATTCATATATCTATTTAGCATAGGCTCTATGGATCTTGTACTGCTTGATACTACAGATTTACAGGTCATGTGTTACGTATATGCTTGTAACATTAAGTTTTTTATTTTCCAATAGATGCCCAAGTGTTTTTCAAAGACACCAAGACAGCAGTGACACATAGCCAGTTCTTGAGTTAGGAACTGGAGTTGTACAAAACCACCCAGCACAGTTTATGAGACTCCAAACGGAAAAGTTTATTAGACAGAATTCACACATTCCTTTTGGAGTCTGAGCACTGCAACTACCAGAGTTGCATCTTTAATGAGGAGTTTTGTTAAAACATCAGCTCTGTCTCACTTTTTGGAAGCATACACAGCTCATCTTATAGTGAATGCTACTGTACTTTTATAAGAAACTGGGTTTTAATTACAGGTCTCAACCTGAATACAGACAGTGCTGCATAGCTTCTCCCATGTAGCAAGAATACATCCTGTGGGAGCAGAGCAGCAGGGCGGCCGCTAATTTCAAAGCTTCTCTACAGTAGAGTTAAAAACCTTGTGAGACACTCTAGGCTGTTGTCTATCAAAATTCATGTTTAAGCTTTCTTCTCTCAGCATCACAAATAGAAGTCAAGGGACAAGGGAGTTGTAATAGATCACTTTGTGCTAGCTTCGTGCCTGTTTGGCCCTTTACATGGTTTTTAGGTGCAGAAGATTTTGCAAAGAAACAAGAAATTAGGTGTCACATGGCACCTCAGGGCTGCATATGGAGATTTGTATTCAAACTGTAGAAGCATTAGGTCAGAGACTGCTGTTTACAGGACTTCTTGATTAGAGGAAAAGAGCTTTTTCCAGAGATCAACAAAATGGAGCTCTGTGGTACTGTCATCCCTTGAAGTGAAGACTCAGCCCTAATCCTTTCAGACCAAATTGACAGCAATTTACAAAATGCAGCCTTGTTAGTGTGATGCTGGCAAAGTTTTTTCCCTTTCATCTGTTCAGCAAACTTCAGATTTCCATTTTTCTGTAACTGCTGATTGGTTCTGGAGCTTCAGCTTACGTTGGACACAGCCTTTCAAACACTGTGTCTTAAGTTCTCTATGACTTGTATCAAAGGGCAATGACATCCTGGCATGTATCAGGAACTGTGTGGCCAGCAGCAGGACTAGGGAATTGATCCTGCCCCTGTACTCAGCACTGGTGAAGCTGCACCTTGTATACTGTGTTCAGTTTTGGGCCCTTTGTTGCAAGAATCTCAGAACAGTAGAATGTTAGGGGCTGGAACAGACCTTGAAAGATTATCTAGTCCAACCCCCCTGCCAGAGCAGGATCACCTATATCAGATCACACAGGAATACATCCAGATGGTTCTTGAATATGTCCAGAGAGGAAGACTCCACAACCCCTCTGGGCAACCTGTTCCAGTGTTCTGTCACCCTCACAGGGAAAAAAAAATTCTCATGTTTCTATGGAACTTCCTATGCCTCAGCTTCCACCCATTGCCCCTTGTCCTGTCATCAGGCATCACCCAGAAGAGCCTGGCTCCATCCTCCTGGCACTCATCCTTACATATACCCGCAGATCCTTTTCCCCTTCACTGCTCTCCAACAGGTCAGTCCCCAGCCTATTCCAATACCTTGGGTTGTTCTTTCCCAGGTGCAAGACTCTACAATTGCCTTTGTTGAACTTCATTAAATTTCTCCCTGCCCAACTCTCCAGCCTTAGTATCACTGAATAGTAGCACAACCTTCCGGTGTGTCAGCCACTCCACCCAGTTTTGTGTGGAGAAGGAGACTGAAGTGCTGGAGCATGTCCAGAGAAGGGCAGTGAAGCTGTTGAAGGGTCTGGAAAACAAATCTTAGGAGGAAGAGCTGAGTGAACTGGAGTTGTTCAGTATGGAGAAGAGAGGACTGAAGGGGGCCCTTTTCAGTCTCTATATCTACCTGAAAGTAGGTTGCAGAAAGGAAGGGGTCAGTCTCTTACAAATAACAAGTGATAGGATGAGAGGATATTTCTGCCAAAGAGGGATTAGGTTGGATATTAGGGAAAAATTGTTCACCATAGAGGTTTATGAAGCACTGAAATAGGCTGCCCCAGGGAATTAGTTGAGTAACCATACCCAAAGTTATTTAAAATGTATACAAAATGTTGATGTGGTTGATGTGTTGATGTAGGGACATGGTTTAGTAATGGACTTCGCAGTGCTAGGTTAATGGTTAGACTTGATCGTAAGGATCTTTTCCAACGTAAACATTCTATGATCACTTGAAAATTTGACAGGAACCAGTCCCTGTTCTCATCCAGATGAGGCAGAGCTGATTAGTTATGGTCCATCCACTGCAGCACTCTCTGAATTCTGCCTTTCCTAATACACACAGCAGCAGAACACAGTCCTGCCCTGAGGGCAGTTTTTGAAGCTTGGTATGGAGATTTAACCACACAACTGCAGTTCAAGCCAACGACAATTGTGCCCCTAAGCTTTCAAACTCTGCTCGTTGCTCTGAAAAACTCCCCTAGAAATGTGTAACTACACTGAATAATAACTGAAATGTTTGGCACTTCTGAAGCAGTTAACATCTGCTCATATATTAGTTAATTAACAGAACAATATTAAACTTTGTAGAAGCATTATCTTTTGTCAAATGTGAAAAATAAAAAGAGATGAAATTGCTGACACAAGGATTGCCCAGGTTGCTCACTGATCTTGTCATTCTAAATTAAAAATTTGTCCAGAAGGAAAGAGCTGCATTTTGAAGCCTCTCATTAACTTCATTCTGTTGGCTGAGGGCCCAGGTGTGACTTGTCCACATTAGTCACACTCTGTTTCATTTTACATAACATTCAGTTGATCTTGACCCCTCCTAAACAAGTTTGTGGAGGTAGGATTACACATCACATCCATGTTCCACATCATATACATGTATACGTTGGCTTTCCATATGCATGTTTGACAAGTTGTCCTCCCAAATAGTTTAGAATTAATTAGAAATGGTGAGGCTGCAGCAGGTATTAGCCATTGTAAGGTGAATGTCATGAACTCCTTTAGCAGTAGTATCTAAATGACTCTTCCAATACTAAACATTTTTCTCTAGAAACACTTGTGTCAGAGAGGTACACTATGTATTATCACTATCTTACTGACATGGAACTGAGTGAGATACATGAGGTGGGTTTCATCTCCAGATTCAAATACATACATTCAGGTGTTGGCACATGTGCAGGATACTGAAGATCCTGCACACATTGATTTGATGGAGATCTAGTTCATAGAGCCTGAAGAGGGTTTATCTTCACTCTAAAGTATGAACCTAGTGTCTCCTTACTGAAATACAGAATGTTTGAGGTTGGAGTGACCTCTAAAAGTCATCTGGTCCAAGACCCCTACTTCTCAGGGCCACCTTGAGTCAGGTGCCTTTGTCAGATGGCTTTGAATATCTTCAGGGATGGAGACTCCACAAACTCCCAGCAGACTGTGTTTCTGATTGATCACCCTCACAGTAAGAATCTGTTTCTTTACCTGTGAATTGCTTTCCTCACTGTGCACAGTGAGATCATGGAGCAGATTCTCCTTGGAAACTCTGCTCAGGTGTGCGAAAAATGAGGAGATTACTGGTGGCAGCTAACATGGCTTCACCAAGGGGAAATCATCCCTGACAATTAATTTGGTAGCCTTCTATGATGAGTGTTGATGACAAATGAGCAACTGATGTCTACCTGGACTTGTGTAAAGTGGTTGAAACTGTCCTCGACATAGCTTGATATCTAAGTGAAGACAAGTGCTCACTGCTGTTCCTCACAGACTGGTACCATGTCTGGTGCTGTTCAACATCTTAATCAGCAACATGGACAGTGGCATGGAGTGCACTATCTGCAAGTTTTCTGATGATACCAAGCTGTGTGGTGCACCTGATTTTTTTTTTTTTTTTTTTTTTTTTAAAGGGATGCCACACAAGGCACCTTAACAGGCTTGAGACGTTTGCAGGTGGAACCTCATGAAGTTCAACAAAGCCAAATGCAAAGTCCTGCACCTGGGTTGGTGTGATCTCAAGCACAAATACAGGCTGGGCAAGGAATGGATAAAGAGCAGTCCTGAAAAGAAGGACTTGAAAGTATTGGTTGATGACAAGCTCAACATGAGCTTAGCACTCAGTGTGCACCTGTGGCACAGAAAAATCAACCATATCTTGGGCTGTATCGAAAGTGTAGCCAGCAGGTCAAGCAAGGTGATTCTCCTCCTCTACTCTGCTCTCAGGAGACCCTCCTGGAGTACTGTGTTGGGGTCTCTAGCTGCTAGGAAGGACATGGAATTGTTGGAGAGGGTCCAGAGGAGAGACAGAAGAATGATCTGTAGCATCTCTTCTATGAAGACAGCCTGAATAAACAGTATAAACAGTCAGAACTTAGGGAACAGAGAGCTTACGTACAAAACAGATCCCTATAAATGCCCATGGAGCGCGAGGGAATACAATGTTTCTTCCCAAGTGTGAAGGGTTAAGCCCCCCTGGCGCCCCCTGTCTTTTCCCAAGGAATGGTTTCACCCTTTTCCCAGGTTGCATGGTTAGACACTCCCACTTCCTGCTAGGATTTTGGGACTATAAGAGGGGGAACCCAGTTCCCCGCGGGTCTCTCTCTCTCTCTTGTCCCATCTTCTCTTCCCCTCGTGCCGGCTGGTCGAGCACCTGCTGG
>VWZI01002639.1:0-5000 GCA_013396835.1 Psilopogon haemacephalus
CTCTCTCTCTCCTTCTCTTCCTATCCGGGATAAGTTGGTCCTTCTTTCTTTCCCTTTCTCTCGGGAAGAAGCGTTGTTCCCCCTCGCACCCCACGATTTGTTATAGGCACGGCTGGGGTCTGTTTTGTATGTAAGCTCTCTGTTCCCTAAGTTCTGACTGTTAAACTGTTTATCTGGCATTTTAAGCAACTCGTGCATTTNTTAAGCAACTCGTGCATTTATTCCTGCCAACCGTGTATCCAAAGAACCCGGGGGACTCCAGGACCTCCCTCCGTGGATATCAACACTAATTAAATTGATATCACCGCGACAATATATACAATTAAAAGGTAATACAGAAACACCACACCTCTCCCAGAGACCCAAATCTCCAAAAGGGTTAACCAACCATCCTCTACCACCTTTCCTCCCTTCCCCAATCTTATCTCACCACCTGTTGATGCTGAAGATAAGTGGAAGTAGATCGGCCAGGGGGGTTAGTAGTAGGACAGAAGTTAGTAGAATTACTGAGAATTAGCTACCAAGACAGAGAGACAAAGGAGACCATGCAAAGAGCAGCCACAGCCATAGTGGTCAGAAACCGTCAGATATCTAATGTTTTGGGTACAACCCTTTAAAAACATTTTTTTTTCTTTCTCAGTAAAACTCTGGTGAAGTGACATACCGTGTTTACCTCTCTCAGCCAATAGTCCAATTTCTCACTCAAATTCTCCAGTTAGCTCAAACCGGCACAGGAAGGAAGCTTTGTATTTACAGCTTAGCACAATATGCAAGCGGATATTTACAATATATTACAGATATTTACAGCTATGTACAGTAAAAAAGTAATACAGAAACACCATGCCTCTCACAGAGATCAGAGTATCCAAGAGAGGTTCTCAACCACCCTTCCACCTTCTCCACACCCTCTAATCTTATCCCAGAATCTACCTTAGTGCAAGGTAGGTCAGAGAGATAGGCCAAGGGAGGGATAGAAGCAGAATTGATTAGTTGGGTTACACAAATCCAGCTAGAAGCCAAGGAGAGGGAGAGACCAACAGCTAGAGCTCAGACGCAGACTCTGTCTTATCTATGTTTATATCCTTGCTTTTGCACATCTCAGTAAACCTATGAGTTGACATCACCATTGATTTCACAGCCTATAATCTAATTCTTCTCATTAAAATATTCCAGTTAGCCTCAAACCAGCACAGTCCACCCCTGTCTACTTCACTCAGAGTTTTACTGAGAACTGTGTGTCTAATCTAAAACAAGGGTGCAATTATGAATACTACAAATTCAGTTCACACTTTGTTCCAGCTATCTCGGATGTAGGTGATTGAAAAGCTCAGAAAACAGGAAACAGTTTGTCTCCTTACAGGTGAGATGAGAACAGGGACTCCCAGGTGACATTGGGTTCATGTTCACATACTGTAGATTTGCTTGTATTGGATGCCAGGTAATGCCTAAAACAGAAAACGCCTAACAGTTTGTATTATACACTCTGTATTTAAACTCTCTCAGCTAAGTTTAAATTTCTCTGTGGAATACACTGAATTTCACCATTCTCTGTATGACCATGACTTTCAGCAGAAACCACCCCTCAGACAGGTTTCCCTTCGCCCGAAGGAGAAAATACCCAAGCAGTTTTTCCTAACAGATTTTTTTCACATACAACAGGAACTTTATCACCATCCACTGTTTGTACCAAATCTGGTTTTGCAGGTCCTGCTCTGTTTACAGAAGTCCTGCTATTTACCAACCAGGTTGCTTGTGCTAAATGTTTGTCACAGTTTTTCAAAGTTCCACTCCCCATGGCCTTTAGGGTGGTTTTTAGTAAACCGTTGTAGCATTCAATCTTTCCTGAAGCTGGTGCATAGTAGGGTATGTGGTAGATCCATTCAATACTGTGCTCTTTGGCCCAGTTTTTCACAAGATTGTCCTTGAAATGAGTGCCATTGTCTGATTCGATTCTCTCTGGAGTTCCATGTCTCCACATTGATTTGTCTCTCCAAACCAAGAATGGTGTTACGTGCAGTAGCATGTGGGACTGGATAGGTTTCCAGCCATCCAGTGCTTACTTCTACCATTGTTAGCACATATTACTTGCCAGAACGAGAACAAAGTAAAGTGATGTAGTCAATCTGCAACGCTTCACCATGCTTGTATTTTGTCCATCTCTCCCCATACCATGAGGGCATGATTTGCTTATGCTGCTTGATATCAGCACAGATGCCACAATCATATATGATTTGGGTGATAGTGTCCATGAATAAGCCAGTTGACCTATCGAATGCCCATCAGTAGGTTGTATCTCTGCCATGATGTTCAGACAAATCATGGGCCCACCAGACTAAGAACAGCTTGCCTCAGTGTTTCCAATCAAGGTCAAGATCACTGTTTGTATCAACTTGAGAAATTTTAGCAGCTTGATCTGCCTGATGGTTGTGTTCATGTTCCTCAGTAGCTCTGCTTATAGGCATATGTCTTTATTTGTGGGAACTGCAATGGTGGCGACTTTGTTTATCACATCCTGTGGAATGTGATGGTGATTGTCCTGCCACCGATTGAATTTCTTTGGAAAGTGCTTTGACCATGTCTGTCTTAATGGTAAAACCTGCTTGCAACAGAATGTCAGTTATTTTGTTACTTTTCTCGAAGACTTTCTCAGCAGTTTGGCCCCACACAATTATATAATCAGTGAGTTGTATATAGAATCATAGAATCAGTCACGGTTGGAAGGGACCATAAGGATCATCTAGTTCCAGCTGCCTGCCATGGGCAGGGACACCCTACCCTGGATTAGGCTGGACAGAGCCTCATCCAGCCTTGCCTTGAACACCTCCAGGGAAGTGGCCCCAACCACCCCCCTGGGCAACCTGTTCCAGGGCCTCACCACTCATGCTGAAGAACTTCCTCCTCGCATCCAATCTGAATCTCTCCTCCTCCAGCTTTGCTCCATTCCTCCTAGTCCTGTCACTACCTGATGGCCTAAAAAGTCCCTCCTCAGCTTTTCTGTAGGCCCCCTTCAGATACTGAAAGGCCACAATAAGGTCACCTTAGAGCCTCCTCTTCTCCAAAGTGAACCCCAACTCTTTCAGTCTGTCCTCATAGCAGAAATGCTCCAGCCCTCTGATCATCCTTGTGACCCTTCTCTGGACATGCTCCAGCATGTCCACATCCCTCTTGTAATAGGGGCTCCAGAACTAGACGCAGTACTCCAGGTCGGGTCTCAACAGGGTGGAGTAGAGGAGGAGAATCACCTCCCTCAACCTGCTGGCCACACTTCTCCTGATGCAGCCCAGGATCTGCTCAGCTTTCTGGGCTGCAAGTGCACACTGCTGACTTACGCTGAGCTTCTCATCCACCAGAACCCCCAACTCCTCTCCACAGGGCTACTCTCCAGCCAGTCACTGCCCAGCCTGTATTTGTGCTTGGGATTGCCTCCACCCAGATGCAGGCCCTTGCACTTGGTCTTGTTGAACCTCATGAGGTTGGCTTGTGCCCACCTCTCCAGCCTGTCTGTGTCTCTCTGGATGGTATCCTTGCCCTCCAGTGTGTCTGCTGCACCACATAGCTTGGTGTCATCAGCAAACTTGCTAAGGGTGCACTCAATGCCTTAGTCCATGTTGCCCACAAAGATGTTGAACAAGACTGGTCCCAGGACTGATCCCTGAAGAACTCCGCTTGTCACTGGTCTCCACTTGGACATGGAGCTGTTGACAGCCACTCTTTGCATGCAGCCATCAAGCCAGTTCTTTATCCATCTGGTGATTTACCCATCCAACCCATGTTTCACCAACTTGGAGACCAGGATGTGGTGTGGGACAGTGTCAAAGGCTTTGCTCAGGTCCAGGTTAATGGCATCAGTTGCTCGCCCCTCATCTATTAATGTTGTGACCTGTTCATAGAAGGCCACCAGGTTTGTTAGGCAGGATCTGCCCTTGGTGAAGCCATGCTGATTGGACCCAGTCACCTTTTCACTATTCTCATGTCTCAGTAGTGCCTCTAGGAGGATATGTTCTGGAGTTTAACCTGTCTCCAGTGCATTGTGGATCACTGGGTGACAGGTCATTGAACTGTGTTTGCACCCCTGAGGCAAATGGTTGAACTGGTACTGGATTCCTCTCCAGAGGAATGCAAACTGAGGCCTGCATTCCTTTGCTATGGGAATAGAGAAGAAAGCAGTGTCTGTGGTAGCATACCATTTGGTCTCCTTCGATTCCAGCTTGTACTTCAATGTTGTGTTTACAAAGGCTACAACATTGACCAATGCCAGCAAGCAGCATTCCAGATGGATTCTATTTTGTCTCAGTTCATAGAACTGGTTTATTCTGAGGATAGTGCACCCATGGATGCTATCTGTGCTCTCTTTGTAGAAAACAGAGACAGAAAGTAGTGATCCATTTTTGTTTGTTGTAATGGAATAAATTTACTATTTTAAAGTCTTTATTTTCTAAATTTACTATTTTAAAGTATTTTGAAAATGTATCTGGCCTCGGAGGTACGCTGTGTGTTTCGTATAAATCTAAAACTCTTCATCCATCATAACTTCCTTAATTATGGAACACAGCACCACCAAACTTACAATTTGGAATCAGGAAGAAACAAGTCAGGAAAACCCCCAAAAGCTGAAAGACTAAACTTTCTGATTGTGTATATGGCTTTAAATACAGAATATGTATGTATAGTACTTGTTTAGTAGTATAAAATAAATACTAGTTTAGCAAACATAATATAAGCCAACAGGTGGAGTAGCATTGCCATCAGAAATGGATTGATAAAAGGGCATTTTTTTTCATTTGTAATATCAGTAGCAAAGTTTTTCAAGGTGGTGTCAATGGTGAATAACATCTATACATTAGCAGTAATCAGTAACTGCAGTACGTGGCATTGTTAACACATTTCTTACTTTGTCAGAGCAAGGAATGGTTTAGTTTAGTGTTTAGGGAAAGTGAGAATGTTTTTCCTGTTTTCTTGTGAGGTTTATATTAACTCAAGTTGACAAACTGTGTACACAT
>VWZI01002639.1:10000-104478 GCA_013396835.1 Psilopogon haemacephalus
TTCTCCAAGAACTGAAATACCGCAGTCTCTTGGACAGTCTTTTCCAGTGTTTGACTAGTCTCACTGCAACTTGTCTTATTATCAATTCAAAATGTCCCATTCTCAGAGTTTTGGTGTTTGCCTGTTATTCTTCCACTGTGCACTTCTGAGAGGAATCAGGCTCTTGATGACACTCTTTCACCTTATGTTTATACATAGGAAGAAGATTATCATCCTGCTCTCTGACTTCAGCCTTCTGAAGGCTGAAGAACCCCAATTCTTTTAGCCTTTCCATGTACCTTTAGGTTATAACTAAGATAGGGAAACCCTAGATAAATACCTGAGATTTACTTGTTAAAATATATTATTAGATAGAGGTATTCTGGAAGGGTATTCAGTGATTCCTATGACTCAAGAAGAGATTAAGCAATTGATGTTATTTTAATCATGATTCTATGATTTTGTCATTATGTTGTGTTTTTATTTTATTCCTTAATTTTGCAGTTTCACTTACTAGTATGGATATGGCAGTATTTGGCCACATTGTTGGGAAAACATGAATGGAAGATTATGGTCATGCAAGCCTTGATAACTGGAAACTAGGTTCAACCAAGAAAAAAACAACTTCTTCCACTTATAATTGTATCACTTCTTTTTTTTTTTTTTGTTTAGATAATTTCTATCGCATAGAAGGACAAAAGGATTATCTGCTTTGTGGCAATAGCTCAGATGCTGGGTAAGATACACTGAAGATTACATACTATCTGTCTAAACAAAATGTGAAAATTACCAGTCTAAACATAAAAACCTAATTTAGCTACCTAGCTAGACAATCAATGGTTAGTATGTTTAAGAAAATACTTTGCTCTAAGTTTCTTTTTAAACTTTTGTGTAATTAGAAAATTCCATTTCAGCTGGTACATATTGCACTATCAATGATTAAGAAGATACTTCTTTATCATAGGTATCATGCCATTTCTTATTTCTAAGGCAAACAGGGGGCACTGATGCTTAAGACCAACTTTTGGGAAGTCATTTTCAGGATTTTTCTGTCTGTGGAGTGTATGCATGACACAGCCTTGCTCTCTCTTTGTGACAATTCATTGTAGCAAAATCACATAATTCTATATTTTAATGATACATCTGTTCATCCCTTGGCTTTGGTTGATTATATTTTTTAAAACCAGATAAATTAAAATATTTTTTGTGTAAATGTTTCAAGTATATATCTAAGTGGGTATCTATATGCATCATGTATGCACACATATTAAAAAAAAAAACTTTATAGTGGTTTACTATAGAGGTTTTGGAGGCAAGAACAGCTTCTACCTTTCAAGATTGAAATCATAACTAAAACAGTGTGCTTACAGTTGGCGTCAAGATTAGGTAACCTACTGACTGATGTACCATTTGAGGAGATAAAAGTACTACTATGGTTGTTATTCACTGTTGAGGAATTGGTAGAATTTGTTAATTTGATTTGACTAATTCATAAACCCGAAGAAGCTGAAAAATCTGGTATATCAACCCTGCTGACAGGCAAAATTCAGCATAAATTATGTATACTGCCTGCCTTTTTTTATGTGTGGAAGTATTCACCTTATGCAATCTCTGTGTTAAGTATATTATTTCCATTGAAAAGGTATCTGCAGAGGAGATAAGCTGTTGGCCATAGGTTTTAGTTTGTATATAATAGCGATAGAAGGTAGGAAGGAAGGATTTATTTGTTTGCTCCTTCTGACTTTTCATTTTTAAAGAACACTTAATTTTTTCAACAGTTTTTGAAATGCAATAAGCCACAAACAGCAGTCCCCTTCACAGATTATATCTAATAGTCTTAATTAGAAGTTCAAGATACTGAAAATAATTTCAGTCTTCCATATTTTTATGTGTTGCCTCTTTATTTTTTTTTTATCTCCTAGTAAATGTCCAGAACAGTTTATCTGTGTGAAAGCTGGCAAAAACCCCAACTACGGATATACCAGCTTTGACACATTCAGTTGGGCTTTCTTGTCACTTTTTCGGTTGATGACACAGGACTACTGGGAAGATCTTTATCAGCTGGTGAGTCCAGAGTAAACATTGTGGCTGGTGTCTGTTTTGTCCCAAATCAAACATGAAAAGGCCACTTATATTTGCTAACTGCCATTGCTATTGTTAACAACTAAAAATGAACAGTGTTCATGAAAGGAGACAAATTCGCTTGCAGGATTAAACAGAAATTGACACTACAGAATCTCACATGATTTCTGAAGAGGCACATGAGAATTTTCATCCTTTTCTTAATTTTTATAGCATGTATTTCATTTTATGCCTAGTGGTATCTCATCTTTTTACTGCCGACAGAATGAAAACTCTCAAACGAATTGGAGAAAATAACAGAATTATATTTTGGATAGAGAGATGCATGAGAAAAGTTACTGTTGTGATTATTTTTAAAAAATTATTATTAATAATCGAGATTTCGGGAAAATTTCCCTGGGGTTCTTTGGATGTTCGGTAGGTAAGGTTGTTGCACAAAATTGCTTATAAACACTGAATTAAACAGTTTAAACAGCCTAGACAGAAACCGGAAAACAGGGAACCTGACAAGAGGGGAAAATTCTAATCTCGCCCTAATACTCACAGATGCGATAGGTACAGTGTTCCGAAGGAGAGGAGGAGAAAGAGTTTGCCTTGCCACTGCTGTATTGCTGCAATCTGCAATGCACGCTGCTAACATGTGGCTGCTGTGAAAGAGGTGCAAGACAAGTCCGGTCCCGACAAAAGGCAGCAGGAAAGAGAGCAATGGCTCTAAGTCACCCTCCCTTAAATACCCTATTTTGAAGGGTGAAACTGACCAATAGGCACTAGCGTCCATTGTTTTGGCCAATGAATTCGAAGTTCAAAACACCTGCCTTAGTCACGTGGCACGGGGCTTCTTCATTCAAACCTTCATCACCTGTTCACCTGCCACTCCTGGACCTCGCAACAGGAGGAGGAAAGAACAGGAGTTTGAACTTATTTGGGCAGGATTTGTGCCCTACCAGGACAGTTACAGAGCAGATATAGAAGTCATAGCAACCCCCTTGAATTTTGTTCCCATCCCAAAACTAAACGTACAAACTCCAGTGCGCCAGTCCTCCCCGCCCCATGCCTTTGCCATTCATTGGCCTCAAAACAGGCCTACCAGCTTACATATTTACCCGATAACAGCTCCTGCCCAGACACGGCTGGAGGGGGAGAACGAGCTGGCCTTGCCCTGAGCTTATGAAGAGATAGCAGAATTATGGGATTGAATAAGTTTTAACCCTATAGTTCCCAACCTGGGACATGGTACGATTTTATTTTCAAAAACTTTAGTATTGAATGTAAATTATAAAAATACTCTGTGATGGTAAAGTCTGAATCTTCTTTTATGCGCTTTGAATCCTTCTTTTAATAACAAAAATTGCACATTTTGATATGTGACTTTTTTTTACTGTAGCTTTTCATTACATGGTGTGTGAAAATCTGTTAATAAATATCTTTTGATTCTTTTATCAGTTGTGCAGTCTTTAATTCTTTCAGTTATTTGAAGGCAAAAGCATGTTAATACATGATAAGAATACTAAGCAACCTGTAATGTCTAATTTACATTAATTACTCTGATCCCACTGCCTTAAAGGAGGCATTAAAAGAGGTTCGTCTTAAAGCAGCATGATCCTTAAAGACGTTTTTCACATACACAAACGCTCCCTTTATTTCATTACTTTGTAATTCAAAAAGTTTCTGTGATCTTATTACAGAAGGAAGTAATATTTTGCAGCACTTCTCAAATTTAGTTAATGCTTATGAACTACAGAACTAATGCATGTCTTCATCACATGGATCATGTCTCTTCTTTTCCTACAGACGCTACGAGCTGCTGGCAAAACATACATGATATTTTTTGTTCTAGTCATTTTTCTGTGTTCCTTTTATTTGATTAATTTGATTTTGGCTGTCGTTGCTATGGCCTATGAAGAACAAAATCAAGCAACTATGGTTGAAGCAGAACAGAGGGAGGCAGACTTGCAGCAGATGCTTGAACAGCTGAGGAGGCAGCAAGAAGAAGCTCAGGTATTTTCTAATAAGAGTTGAGCCTCACTATATTCCTTTGCATGCTGTTTGTTCAAAACAGAATGAATAATGAAATTATTTTTTAAAAACACATTCTTTTACTTACCTCATAGGTACTTTAGACTGCTTTCTATATGGACATCTTTGCTTTTTAAGTGTACAAAGCATTAATGAATTTCTAACTGAGAACAAAAAGTACTCCCCAAGTCAGAATAATAGCTTTTAAATAAGTATTACTTATTTAGGGGTAGTATCTAGTAATGTGTCATGATGATTTTTCAAATTTTCAGCTTAGAAGGAATTTCAGTATTTGTGAAATACTTTGCAGGCCTTGATTACCATTTGAAATATTTTTATCCATAAATTCCTGACTAACTTTTGCCAGTTACGTTGCCATCAGTGAATCAAAGACTGGAGGTACTACACAATGTTTCTTCCTGAGAGTAGTTTACAGTTGCTGTCACATACAATAACAGCTAAAATTAATTCACAAAGTTAAGAAAACCTGAAGTATGACTGTTTAGTCATTTTCTTTGCAATTGCATTCACTGTAATTAATAGATACATTAAATTTTCTAATATTTTCTATTTAACTTTGTGGTTGTACACAATGCAGGCTGACTTCGTGATACGGATGCAAAGTACTTTGAACAGCCACCATCTTAACTGTACTTTTATTTTAACTTGCATTACAGAATACTATTTCAGTTTTGCACAAATCCGTCTGGCTTTTGTCACGTCTAGAATTCATTTGGTAGAGACCTTAACTGTAGGACTGTAACTTTCTTGAAAATAATGTGTGATTTTTAAAGCATCACATTAAGTAATTGCTGTGGCAGGCAATAGTAGCAGCTGCAGCAGAGATGACCGAGTACAGCGGCGAAAGTGGAATTGGTGGACCCTCGGATAGTTCTTCAGAAGCATCCAAGCTCAGCTCAAAAAGTGCCAAAGAAAGGAGAAACAGAAGGAAGAAAAGAAGGCAGAGGGACCTCTCTGAAGAGGAGGATGACATGAGGGTTGAAAAGCTTCCAAAATCTGAATCAGATAGCAGTATCAGAAGGAAAGGTTTCCGTTTATCTTTTGATGGGAACAGACTTGCTTATGGGAAGCCTTTCACATCACCCCACCAGGTACTGTGAATGGTGGTGTTGTCATTCCTGCGCTTTGTGAGATAACTGTATTATCTAACAAATTTTGCAGCAGCTTTGTGGAGTAATACAAGGACAAATAATTTTGCGTTGTTTAAAACAGCAACTTATTGTTGGCATTATCTTTTGGAGTTTACCTAAACAAGTATTTTATCTCTCTCATTGTTTAAGATCTGGTGTGGCTTAACATGCACAGTGTTATATTTCACTAGATCATTTGAAATAGAAATCCCTTTATAATTCATAAAAGTAAAATTTAAGTATAAAATATCCCTGTAGAACATTAGGGGTATTGATAATATTTAAGATAATGCATGATCAACATGGGGAATTAGAATTTATAGAAGTCTTGAGTTTTCTTTTTAATACAGACATGGAAACTACTATGGACTTAAGCATCTTCATTTTTTAAGGTATAATTTACCCATTCATATAACTTCAGTCTCAAGTCTGAAATTTACCTAAGGCACTGTAGTAAAAATTACCCTGATTAATTTCTGGAAAAAAAAAATAAAATAAAAAAATTAATGCATAGTAACGCATTTAATATATTTAAGATCTTCATCTGGTCATTTCATTTATGTTTCCGTTGCAGTCTTTACTGAGTGTTCGTGGCTCCCTGTTTTCTCCCAGGCGTAGTAGCAGAACAAGTCTTTTCAGTTTTAAAGAATATGGAAGAGACATAGGATCTGAAAATGACTTTGCTGATGATGAACATAGCACCTTTGAAGACAACGGGAGCAGAAGAGGTTCTCTGTTTTTACCACACAGACACGGGGAACGACGCAGTAGTAATATTAGTCAGGCCAGTAGGTCATCAAGAAGGCTGACAGTGTTTCCAGTTAATGGGAAGATGCACAGCACTGTGGATTGCAATGGGGTGGTTTCCTTAATGGATGGACCACCAGGTCTGTTGTCGCCTACTGGACAGCTTCTGCCAGAGGTGAAAATAGATAAACCGACAACTGATGATAATGTAAGAAAGTTTAAAATTACTCCAGGTCTCATAACCTTTCATTATTGCACCAGCCAGTGTTTTAATGGAATGTAATGCTTTAAAAATGGTTGAGAAGCTGTGAATGCTTTTGCGCATCTTACTCCAGTAAATAGTATGAAATAGGTTGACCGTGATTCATTCAAAAGTGAGGGGCTGAAGCATGAACATGGGAGAGAACAAAGTAACACGTTTTATATGTGCAGGGCCGGGATTTGCATAGTGCCTGCATAGTGGATCAACTTATTAATATTTCATTGCTGGATTTGTTTTAGAATCACAAATAAGTTGTTCAACTTTCTAAGTGTCCTACATATTATTGTGTTGCTTTACTTTTACTTTATTTATTGCTTTAGCCTCTCTTTAAATGTGTTTCCTAATTCTCTATCAGTAATCTTTTATCCACCATCCATATATTTGGTATTGTATGAATGTAGCATAGCCTTTAAGGTTATCTTGACATTGTAGAATCTCTGAAAGCCGGGGTTTTTTTATTCCTGGTTCTCAGAGATGGTCAGAGATTCTTACTGCTCAGGGTGATGGTATAATTTTAAACTCCTGAAAAGTACATGGAGATTCATCCATTTCTCCCTCTGGTAAGTTTTCTGGATTTCCTCAGTCTGCTTTCAGAGAAGAGGAATCCCTTGCATATTTTTCATACAAAACTTCTTTAAATTTTTTGGTGTGACAACGTTTAAAATACATATTTGATGGATTCCTTACAATCTCCCTGCAGTTTGTTACATTTCCATTTTGATGTATTATTTATTAGAAAAAAAATTTATCATGGTCATACATTCGAAACATCTTTGTGATTGAGGCGTATATGACTATAATACAGCTTTCAATTTTTTAACAGTATACTTGAAAAAAATATTCTTTTTTAATATCAGTTAAGTCAGACTTTGTTTCTGCAGCTGAAATTTGTAAGTCTCATATGACAGCTATTAAATGCAAAATATATTATTTAATGAATGGGTATGGAGGTCAAAACATAAAAACTAATTTTAGAAAATAATTTTTATTGCAGAAACATTTCTAGCATAAATCAGTTGCAAGTATCTGGTGACTAAAATATTTTAGAAGCAAAATATTGATTGAGAAAGCATGAAACTGCAAAGTGGGATTTTTTTTTTTAATTAATTTTTTAAAGAATAAAAGCTCCCTTAGTTAATAGCAATTTAGCTTCAATATAATTTGTATGCANTTCCAGTGCTGCAACAGTCTTGGATTGTTTCCTTGACTATGGCCTCCCCCTAAATTTGTGTCTAATGTAGAGTTAGTAGTTAACAATAATTTAATGTTAGTGTGGATACTAAGATCATTTTTAGTGTTTCATAAGTATTAGAAGTTTTTGGAAGTGTAACATTAAAATATCTTTTGAAAAAAACAATAACTAGACTTACAGTGGGAATAATTCTGATGTAACAACACTTAAATATAAAGCTTTATTATTATGAATTCACTAAAACTGAGTTTTCCTAATATCTATTTTGCAGTATTTCTAAAATGCAATTTAACATATGTTCTTTTTTTTTTTTTTTGATAGAGCACTGCTACAGAAATAGAAATAAAAAGGAGGCGCACAAGTTCCTATCAAATACCAGTCGAGCTGTTGGAAGATCCCAGCTTAAGGGAAAGAGCTATGAGTATAGCTGGCATTATCACAAATACAATGGAAGGTGTGTTGCGACTGCAGATATGTGAACCTCCTTGATATAGTCTTAGACTTGCTTGAAGGTGTTATATCACAGATAAAAATAGAACAAAAGCACTTGTACATAGCAAAAAAAAGAAATGAAGGAATCTAATAGATGCACTAAATTTTAAAATATTCTAATTAAAATAATGTGTGTTTTTTAGTAGTTATTATTTTACTAGTTTATCAATACAGATACTGGAAGAAACGCCTTGTGATAATTTTAGCTGTAAAAATATTACAGAAACTTAAAGGATAGTCCTGACTTAATGAGAAGGAAATTTGTAGTAGAAGTATTTGGAATAGTCAAATTATTACTAGAGAAATTCTCAAAAATGCTTTAATAGTTTTCAGAAATTTATTAATGGTGAAATTAATCTTACTTCTTCTGAAAAAAGGCAATTTAGCCTTTGAGGGGACTGTGAACTTGGAAATTTTACTGAAAAAAACCTATCTCTAAATATAGGCATAAATAATTGTGAGTTTTCATTTCTTAAACAAGATTGTATGGTATAAAAAATAAACAGATCATTCAGTTATTAGCACAAACTTCTTTAGGTTACTCTATACTTAGACTTTGTTTTCAGTGGTTTCGGTGATAAAGATTTAAAACCTGAGAAAGTTAATAAAAGATCAATTATCTTCACTTTCTCTAAAATTTGTTCACTATACTGTGGTTTGTTTGTTTGTTTTTGTTTTTGTTTTTCACCAGAACTTGAAGAATCCAGACAAAAATGTCCGCCTTGCTGGTATAAGTTTGCCCACACTTTTTTAATTTGGGATTGTTGGGAGCCCTGGTTAAAAGTAAAGACTGTAGTTGAATTGATTGTAATGGATCCATTTGTTGATCTGGCTGTTACTGTCTGCATAATTTTAAATACATTGTTTATGGCCATGGAACATTATCCAATGACTGATAATTTCAGTAATGTACTTAAAATAGGAAATCAGGTAAGTCTATCAAACTTTATAACTTTATACAGTTGAAACCTGCTTTCTGTAGGAAATAGATTTACTTTTATTATTTCTATTATCATCCCGTAAAATAAAGGTTAAAGCTATAATTGCAGTAAAAGTCATCTAAAGTACTATTTTGAGATATGTTGAACATTAGAGTTTGATGTCTGTATTAAAATTTCTGCACATTGATTTTTCAGCAACCAGAGTTTGAATTAAATGAAATGAAAAGACGTTTGATTTGATTTTGCACAGTATCACAAAAAACAAAAAAATTTGGAGCCATTTGATTATTAATATATATGAAATTCTAGTATATGTTGGGCAAGTATTCACATTTAAATTCAGAGCTGTTAATCTGTTATAAATTTGTATGCTGATATTTTTAGCCCATATAGGCATAGTTCAATGTTTTCACCATAATGTGGAGTCAGAGATAATTTTCTGTGGAAGATAATCATATCATGTTGATGCTTAAAATAAATTTGGTTGATGCTTAAAATAAATTTGGGATGTATTTGAGAAGAAAGGGAAGATAAATCGGTGAGGGTCAGCAACTAGTGCATAGGGTTGTCTTACAATTACGCTTGCATGTTTTACCCAAGAAATCAAGCATTGTTTTTCTTTCATATATAATGAAAAAAATCTCTTTTTGAGCTGTGTAAGTGTTCATACTGAGAAGTTTCTACTCCCAGTCGGCTAAAATGCCTCTGTAAGCCAGATATCATTATGGCAGTTCCTTTCTTGCTTTTTGAAACTTAAAGTGCTGTCTTTTAAAGACTGATTTTTAATATTTTTTTATAATGTTTATAGTAAAAGATGGTAATTTATGCAGTTCTGTAAATACTGGTGCTCATACATCTACAGCAAATACAGGGAATGTCCTGCAATCATCATTTGTGTTTTTCAGGTGGCTTCAGAGTCAGAAAAGAGTTTTATTTAAAACATGACCCATGGCGTAATTGGCTTTTTTTTTTTTTTTTTTTACAGTAAGTAAGAGAAAATGTGCTTACTGTACTTGAGTTTTCACAAAAACTTCATTTGATAGCACATCAGTTACCAATTCATGACCAGTTCATATTTTTCCACACACCTTTTTTAAAGCAGCTTTTGTTGTGGCAAGAGCAACTGATTGTTATCTTGAAGAAGAAAGTTACTTGAATTACATGAATGGCAGATATGAGGAGCAGACAGGAGGCCTGATAGGAATACTTTATTCTTCATTAGTCAGTAAATGTGACTTGTTTTTAACTAAAAATAACGGAGTTATGCTACATCTCATTTTTTACTCTGTGAGGTTAGGCTAGTCGTAATTTTCCGTACTGACATCCTCCTATAAGAGGGTTGTTACTTATTTCTTAAGTTCTTCTTTTACTGCTTGTTCAACTTACTTGTACTCAACTATCACAATGAATGTTCTTCCTTCAGGTTTTTACTGGTATTTTTGCAGCAGAAATGGTTCTCAAGATAATTGCCATGCATCCTTTTTATTATTTCCAAGTCGGCTGGAATATTTTCGACAGTTTTATAGTTACTCTTAGTTTGGTGGAACTTTTCTTGTCAAACGTTGATGGATTATCCATTCTCCGATCATTCAGATTGGTAAATAAGTGATAATAATATATCTGTATTAACTAATGGATTGTAATTGTATTTTAACTCTCCTCATGAAAACAAGACACTTTTTAGTAAGATTATGCAATGCTTTTGCTAAATGTTACAGGATATCTCTGCAAGCATATTTTACAGAATTATTTATGTTATCACTGCGTAGTGTCTGCTGTTCTATGTTTCAGAAGCAGCCAAGTATGTTTTCAAGGGAAAGTGTTATGTTTCTGTTGCAATTGTTTTGATGTGGATTGGTAAAGCACAGTGAAGAATACAATTTATTCAGTGTAGTTTTCCATCTACTTCCATATCTGGAAATTGTAAAAAGACTATAAGTGAATTTTAAAATGTAGGAATTATAGACTTAATTTGGTTGTTTGGGTTTTGTTTGTTTGTTTGGTTTGCTTTGTTTTAATTTATAAAAAGATGGCTTTTTCTTTTCCCCTTTGGTGAAAAAAAATATTATTAGAAAAATATTTTGTGTAGAAATTAATTAGGAGACATTCTTTCCCTATGGTCTCTTTCCATTTTGCACTTTATTCTTGCTTATATCTGAAAATAAAAAGTATGTAATAGAATTTTAATTCTGGGTGTGTTATGGCATAAGAAAAAGTATGCATTATACTTCCCCTTCTAAAGCTGAAATGTTTGTCTTACAGCTTGTGTTTGGCTTTTATTTCCAGAATGTGGGATTATCTTTTAATTTGTTGGAGGCAATATTCTTTTGGAAGAGCTACTTCTTTGAGGATTTTGGAGTTCATTATTTTCCTTCAGTAGAATCCTGTTGATTTAATGTGGGGTTTTTTGTTGTTGTTTTGGTTTATTTTTTAAAAATTCACTTCTGCACATAATGTTTCAGATGTTCAGAATTCACTGTCCAAACAATTCTGTTATTTATTTCTATAGTGTTTTTGTAGCTACTGCAAATAATATCTCTGTGTTTTTGTTTTCCAGTTGCGAGTTTTCAAATTGGCAAAATCCTGGCCAACATTAAATATGCTGATAAAAATTATTGGCAACTCAGTGGGAGCTCTGGGGAATTTGACCCTGGTGCTGGCCATCATTGTGTTCATTTTTGCCGTGGTTGGGATGCAGCTGTTTGGGAAAAGCTACAAGGACTGTGTCTGCAAGATCTCTACGAACTGTAAACTTCCACGCTGGCACATGCATGACTTTTTTCACTCTTTCTTGATTGTGTTTCGAGTGCTTTGTGGAGAATGGATAGAAACAATGTGGGACTGCATGGAGGTTGCAGGCCAAACCATGTGCCTGATTGTTTTCATGATGGTCATGGTGATAGGAAACTTAGTGGTAGGTAGCCAAAATAATTTGAGAATTCATATGGAGAAAGAATGGTTACAGAACAATTTTAAAGTGTTACTAAACATGCTATTTAAATATGATGTTTATTATTTTGAATTTGTTGGAGTATAAGTTCCAAAATTGAGATTTCTTTGTCTTAGTTTTGCAGTCTTATACCGTATCCCCTGCTTAGTGGATGGCCAACTTCAGGGGTCTGGAGTGCAACTCAGAGCATGTTGGTGAGAGAGAGGAAAGAGTTGTCTGTTCAGGTTTTTGTGGACTGTTCCTATTCTGTTCTTTACTCAGTCAACCTGAGTGTTTCCTGTTTGCGAAAGAGGATGTAGCAGGGTGTTTTTCCCCTAAGTGATTGAGACATCATTTCCAGTCATACATAGCCAAGTGGCTTTGTTTGGTTTTGTTTTCTTTTTACTTTTTCTACTCTCTAAAATACTACTTTAACACTTAGACTCTGAAATTTAAGCCATTTTGAGCCTTGTTTGCTACCCAGTCAACTTTTTATACAGAGTAAGAAACCCAGAATTAGAAGGCAGCAGAAAGTAAACCCCACAAGTTGAAATACTTCATGTTTCTTTTCACCCATTTCTGTTTCTTAACTACTTATTACAGGTACTTTTAAAGTGGTCTATATTATATTATTTTTTTCAGAGGAAGGCATCTAATCTGCACCAGTTTATGGTGTATAGATTTGTCTTTTTTAATATGAATGTTTTGTTGAGGTTTTTGCTTGTTTTGGTTTTTATTAACTTGCCCGTAATTGAAGCCCTATTTGCTGTGGTTTTTACCTGCTTTTCTCATTGCCAGCCGAGTCTTCCTCTATTCTAAATCTTTTCTTTCAGCAACTGTTAGCAGCAAAAGAGATTTAAAATTTGCTGTCATGGAGGCTTTTGCTAGGAATGAGATAGCTATCTTTAAACCAGCCATGAATTATTACTAGTAGCACAGCCACTTGCTCTAGGATTTTCTACAAAGGAGGATAACTATGAAACTGGTTAATTAAACAAAACGTTATCTTCAAATAGTTTTCTAAACTAAACAATAGAACTTTGTGGAGTAAAGCATCCATCTCCCTGGGTTTTTTTCACAATATTTCCAATATTCTGATTTTATACGATAGCTCTAGTAGAATTTCTTACATGAGTAGGCAATCCTTGCTGTTTTTTCAGGGCTCTGTTACCCAGTTATCATTCTGTGTTTCCAACATGCAATTTTATCCTGTTGTCTTCAAAGCTTCATAGAAGAAGTGGTCTGAAGGCTTTAAGAGCAGGTGCCCTCCTACTTTGGCTATCCCAATACCATTTGAGCTCCGGATAAACCCTGGGCATGTATAACTGATATCTATTGTATGTTTGATCTTACTGTGGGGAGAGGATGACCTGAGGATTAGAAGACAGGGTCTCCTTCACGTTTATTTAAGTTGCACACAAATAATATACATCATGTGCCTGCCTGAGTGTGCGCCAGAAGCCTGGGCCAGAGAACCACTGTGACCACCTGCACCTGTTCCACTCCCCTTACACAGTAGGCGTGATGCTAGTGGTATGGAATACCTCACTGGCTGCTTCAGTGGGCTGTCCTGGGTGTGGTTCACCCAACTTCTTGTGAAAAAAATGAGCTCTATCCTAGCTGAACTCAGAACAGTACCAACTTCTACAAACATGAGCAGAACAATGATTTGTGTCTTCGTAGTCATACAGCAACGCAAAATCACAAAAGAACCCCACTAGATTGGGATATAGAGCACATGTTGTGCTTAACTGCATTTACTGTGTAATTTTGAGCATCGTATACAGCGGAGGAAACCACAAAGCTTGTGTACACAGTGTGTGATAGAAGAAAAATGTGATTGAAATTTGAGAAAATTCAGCTGGTATTTTTTTTGTTCCTTTTTTTTTTAGGTATTGAACCTTTTTTTGGCCTTGCTGCTGAGTTCATTCAGTTCAGACAGCCTTTCTCCTACAGAGGATGATAATGAAATGAATAACTTACAGATTGCCTTTGCAAGAATTCAGAAGGGAATAGATTATTTGAAGAAAAAAGCAGGTGAATGTATCCAGAGGTCTTGTTGGGGGAAACAAGCTGTTGTAAATCAAAGAACAGCAGCAGATCAGTTGAACGATGAGAAAGACCATTGCATTTCCAACCGTACCATCACTGAAATAAGGATAGATACCAATCATCACAAAAATGAGAACGGAATGGCTACTGTTATAGGTGGCAGTGATTATACATCATTCATAAACAATCCAAGTCTTACTGTTACAGTACCAATAGCTGTTGGAGAGTCTGATTTTGAACATCTAAATACAGAAGAGTTTAGCAGTGACTCAGATTTGGAGGAAAGCAAAGAGGTAAAATTTAAATGTTTTGTATTTTGTATTAATTGTATCCTTCTGTAGTATGGCTCTTCCTGCTTAGAAACAGAAAGTGGTTGTGACTTGAGCTTGTTAGACTGTCTGGAGAATGAATAAACTGAAGTGGGAAAGTGGAGCTAAAGACAGTAGGAAGTCCAGGCGGTGCTGTATAATCATATATGAACCTATTTATAAAAGGGTCTTGAAAACCAAAGTTTTCTAACTTTTTGGTTGAATAGACAAGCCAGTATATATGTACAAAATAAACAGAGATATAATATTTTAAAAAATAAATAATCATAATATTTCCATGAATTAAGCATCAAAGCAAAGTATTTAAAAATATGAGAGAATGTGTCAACCATATGAATACCCTTTGCATCTGATTTTTAAAGCTCACTGAAGTCTACAGAAATCAGCCGTAGGTTGTACTGGCTAATATAAATGAGGTGTTAACTCAGGCTAATTAGATCAATAACAACTCTTCAAGTTCTGAAATTGAAAGCAAAGGGAACAATTCAGTTCTATATAGTGAATATCTTAAGTGAACATGATGAAAATAATTAGAATTACTGAATTAAAAAAAAAACAACCAAACAAACAACTGCTTCTTTGTGGGAGATTTGAACCAATCACTGTAAATACAAGTGCCTGTCCTTAAACTGGGTCAGCTTTGGGAAAGTAGTCACTTAGCAGCTGCAGAATGGGAGGGAAAGTGAAATAATGGATTTCATCATGATCCTGAGAGATACTTTGAAAATTCAGATTGCTGTGCTGTGGCTTCAATAGAGATGGAGTCTGGTATCGACTCCCCTGGCACCTGAAGACATAAGGACATTAATGAAGTATCACTGCTTGTGCAGACATCTGTACTCCAGTCTGGATTGCTTTGTCTGAATTGTTTTGTTCTCTTTTGGGGTTTGGTTGTTCTGTTAGGTTTCTTTATTATTGTTTGAATGGTTGTGGGTAGGTTTTTGCTTGTTTTGTTTCAATCTGGCAATGAGTTTGCCCATCTTTTTTCCAAATTTTAGAAAATAAGTTCGTTCTAAAAAAGTTTATTCAAATTAAATGTGATAAGGTGTAATGAGATGACTCCTTAGGTATTGCGTTTGATTGTAGAGTGTGGTGTTCAGTAGTATAACATTCCTTAGTTATTTCAGCAGCTTATTTCCCAGCACTTAATTTGTTCCATCTGCTTTTGTAGCTTCTGTTAGATTACTTAGACGCCTCTTAAAAGTGAACCAAACAATATTCCTAAGTTATTTTTAAGTATTAACTGCAGAAAAAGTCTGTCAGCTGGACAGCTGCTACATATTATTAATCTGAGTAAAGGATTCTGGCCATCTTAGAGAGTTTTAACAAAATTTATCTTTTTGGAAGGAATATCTTACTCTGATATACATTAAATCTATGTCTTACCTGGAAATTATCCAGTACTTGAAGATACCTGATTCTTCACTAAATTATAGCTAAAATTTGGATATCAAAATGTATGCCTTCTCATCTCTGATGTTAGAGGTTAATAAGCATAAGCATTCACTGTTTATAAGATTCTATTACCTAGTATTGATTTTAAGCCCTTCAGATTTGGGGAAGTGGCTAAGGATTGGCATAGTTGAAAGGCAACTGTAGGAGATACGTAAATTAACAACAAAAAAAGCATATAAGGTACAGTAGGTCATAGGCAGTAAAGAAAATGTCATTTTGTAGATTCTTTCAGACTTCCCTTTGAAATGGAAGCAGTTTATATTGGATCTATTAGATAGCTGCAATATTTAATTAGCCTTTGAGAAGTCATTGCTGAGAAGTGAGATTAGATATTTTTAATTAAAAAAAAATATAATTCATGCAGTTAAAAAGTTTAATGGCAGTGACAAAAAATTGCTTACCTGGAAGTTCTTGCGTTTCGCCTGGCACAACTGATATTTTTGTTTTGTTTTGCCTGCAGCTTATTTCTGATAGCGTGTTCTAAGAACATACATATTTAGCATCTAGTGAAGACCAGGAATAATTTTGAAAATGAAATTAATATAGGAGCATATTTCTGTTATTCTAAAGGTGTAATTAATGCCATGGAGAGGATGCTTGAAGCTGTAACGTATGTAGTGTGGGTGTAGCTTTTTTTTTTTTTTTTTCATTTCTGGTTTTCTTGAAGGTGTGAGGGTAGAAGAGCTTCTGTTTGAGGTTTGCTTGGTGTTTTGTGATAACTACCTCTTTCAGTATGTCTTTGGATATGCTTAAAACTCTAATCAAAGCTGCAAATGGTGCGTTTTGCAAATGTCTGGCATATATAGAAAACACATTTTAAAATAAATAGGAATACATACCTCTGCTGTTTCCAGAACTCAACCTAAAGGGTACCATGTGTTAACTTCATTGCGTACCATTCTTACTTCTCACAGGAGTAAAATCAACCTGGATCAGTCAAGAATGCAGATCTGGTGCTTTTTAACCAGGCAGAGCAACGTGTCAGCATGTTTACACAGGTTACCTAAAAAAATCATACATATATGATCACTTTTGAGATGGATTGGCTTGCATGCTACTCAGCTACAATATATTTTTTTCCCCATCTGTTGCAATGTAGTGGAAACATGCACAGCCACTCTGTAAGCTGAGTCCCATGACTCACGTCACAGCATGACTGAGGGCAACTCCAACATGTTTCTCTCTCCTTGTTACATCTTTTGTATTTTCTGTACTACTTCTGTGCCATAACCTGCATGCTTTGTAGGTTTTTTGTTGTTAACTGAAATACATCAAGACTGTTCAAGTTTAAAAGGGGCTACAGTCTATGACTTTATGAAAATGGCAAGGTAATCTTCACGTGACTTTTTCTGTTCATCTGTCAAACCATCTTACTAGCTTTCATGTAATTATGAACATTTTCATTTGACCAGTGCCTTGGAATATTGCATATATACAGTTGCTTGTATGCCACAATGTTTATGTATTTTGATATAAATTGTCTCATGTTTGTTCGGTGTTTTTATAATAAACATTCCAGTTTCCCATACAGAGAAGATAAAATAGGGGATGAAATACACACTCCTGGGAACAAGCAAACATAATGTCTTTTTATACATATGCCTATATTTTTTAATATGGATGTACTAATTTATTTATATTCCACTCATGAGATTTGTGTAAGATTGGATGTTAGGAAATAATTTTTGTCAATTTTGTTCTTCATGGTTAATATTTTTAGTTTGTGTACTTAATAAGGCTGCTTTGTTTTTAGAAAGACAGACATGACATTATTGCAAGCAAAAATTCTTTGTAGGATTCTACGTAGGTGTCAAAATATGGGTAGTTTAAAATTATATAAATAGGAAGTTTAAGCAAGAAAGAAATACAAAAATTAGAAAAATCCAGGGTAAGGCTAAAATTACAGCTGTTAAAAAAGACAAAGTAGGAACCTCTCAACTCAGGAACTCCAGATATGTGAAAGGAACATAAATTGTACCAATCTATGTGTTATTCCTGATGATCTCTTCTTATAGAATGCTTTGGGTTGGAAGGGGCCTTTAAAGGTTATCTTGTCCAATCTCCCTGCAGTGTACAGGAGACTAGGTTGGGTTGCTTCAAGCCCTGTCTAACTTGGCCTTGAATGTTTCTAGGGATGGGCCAGCTACCACATCCCTGGGCAACCTGTTCCAGTGTTTCACCACCCTCATTGTAAACAAATTTCTTCCTTGTTTCTAGTCTAAGTCACAGAATCGAAGAATCGTAGAATGCAGTGTTTGGCAAGAACCTCTAGAAATCATTTAGTTCAAATGCCCTGCAGTAATCAGGGACATCCCCAACTAGATCAGGTTGCTCTACTCTCTTCTACTTTAAAACTATTACCTCTTGGCTATTCACAACAGAACCTGCTAAGGAGTCCTCACCTTTCTTTACAGGCCCCCTTTAAGTAAGAAAGGCTGCAAGAAATTTCTCTGGACCCATCTCCAGACTGAACAGCACCAATAGCTGAATAGTTGAATTCCCTTCCTTAACATTCAGACGTCATTGAGGCATTTATTTTCCAAACAGGAGCTTTGTTCACATAGTTTTGTTGTAGAAGCCTCCATTGCCTTTCTATTCTTTGGCACTGTTTTATTTACAGGCAATATTTCAGGCCTCACTTCTGTGCCCAGATGGCCTGTAAGCTATTCAGAAAGATGGAACTCAAAAATATCTAAAAATTTATCCAAACTATTTTTAAAACAGCACTTAAAGTGGTGCTAAGTATGGGAAGATGATTATGGTTTGATAGATATTGTTTATGTGACTATTCCTGCTTCAAGCTTTTGCTTTGGAAATCTGCACCTCTGCAGAACAACATGCAAAATAGTAAACTGGGGCCTCATAATTGTTTGACTGAAAAATACTTGAATCCTTTTCATTTGGATGTCACATTGTCTTACTGTAACCTTCCTCTTTTTTTCTAAGTTGTATGTAATAGAAAGAGTAGGTTTTGGGCTTAGAATGTTGAAAAAGAAAAAAATATTTTCTATGCTTTCTTTACAAGATAAACAATTTGCAAGTTTTATTTGTAGACATTTATTTTTTCAGAAAAAAAAGTATTGCAATAAATGTGACTTTACTAATTACATTTACACTATGAGTATCATACTTGGTGATAAGTCAAAATTATGTAGTAGAGATGATGATAACAGAAAATGCCCTTTTGTTGTTTCATTAATAGTTAAGACTAAATGGGAAAATGTTCCTATTAAAGAAGTATATCTTGCTAAAAATAGATCTCACTGAGCAGAAAAATATTCAATTAATGCAACAGAAGTAACATAACACAGGTGTGCTAATCTTTCTGCTGCATTTCTACACATTAATATTTTTGAATCCTCTTTTTTTTTTAAATTTGTAAGAGGTTCTTTATCATACTCTCCAAAGTGCTGTTATCAACAGTCATTTCTCACATTTTACTGCAGTTCTTTACCTCCTTCTCCATCAAAGTGAGACTTTTGTTTTGGAATGTTAGGTTTTTTTGGGCTTTTTTTTTTTTTTTTAAGTATACAAGACAGTGTTTCCCTTCTATTCCTCATGCTAACAGCTGTATTGCTGGGATGTCTGTTCTTTGCTTTGGAATTTGGGAAACATACCAGATTTTCCTTGACTCTTTGAATATCAAAATGTGAATGACTTACAAGTTGAATGCGCAGTAGACACCACCATGTGAATAATCAGTGGCCTATTTATTATTACCTCCTATTATGGAGTTTCTTTAAAGTCATCATTGGAAATTTTGTGTACACACGTTACTGTTTTTAAGAAGATGCCTACTAGAGCTTGACTCTTTACTAGGTATCTCAAGCGATCTTAAGTGACTTCAGAAGAACAATTTGCAGTAATAACATTATTCTTGCAAATACTTATGCCATGATATTTTGACTCCTTCTGGAAGATAAAAAGGATCATGAGCTTCAGATTTTGATCTTTTAACAGCACAGTAGATACTTGTTTTGAAAAAAAAAAAAAAGAAAAAAGAAAAATTCAGATTCTGAATAGCTTTTCACTGCCAACAGTGAAAAAGAAAAAAATACATGCCACAGGATTTTCTTTGACAAAAATGGCTTAGCTGCTGATTTGCAAACATCAAGGCAGATAATTCACTTTTGAGTACATGACCTATTCAATCCATTGCTTAGTGTAAATACAATGAGGCCTTCTTAATTAGTTGGGTAAACCTTGAAGAGCAGCTGAGTGAACTGGAAGGTGGAGGACAAACAATTATCTCTTTCTTAAAAGTCCTGTTCTGGGAATGACTCACAAAATCGTTTACCCCTCTACTAGCTTTTATACATAGCAAGCAAACTAACTGACAGGAAATTCTGTCCATATTGCTTTTTATCGTATGCTGTCTTAGAGTTTTTTTGTTTGGTACCCTCATCTTAATGAGAAATATGAGCACTCTGCATAAAAGAGAATCAATGTTTAATTAAATCTGTAACTCTTCAAGCACCTGATTATATCCTACACTGTCCTTAGAGGAAAAAGGAAACCAAAGTACCTGTCCCTTATAGCAAAATAATTAAGTTGATTTATAGAGTAAAGAAAGGTAATTTTCTTAAAGTAAAAAAAAAAAAAATTATCTAATATTAGATTATTCTATCATGTATTAACTAAGATACATAACTTCATATTTTAAGCACACTGATCCTTTTCAGTTCTTTTTTCTGCTTATGATTGTTCATCTTTTGATGTTGTTAATTCATATAAAGCTGTATTCTTTCAGTTGAATTCATGTCATCTGTTCAAACACTGTACTAAATAGCTTATGGTTCAGATAACCCAGGGTATTTCATGTTGTTTTGAGTTTTTGTTGACACTATGGCACAAAGCTTCCTTACTCTTAAAAAAAAAATTAAAACCAATAATTTGGTTTGTAATTCAGTCCCTTATTTAAGTTTACCTGCCACTGCTGCAACTTTTTGCAATATATATGCTGTCTTGGAATGATGAAAGCAGAATATTTATAAAATTGTGGAGGTATATAGTGCTATCCTCAGGCTTAGTAGAGTTTGTGGTAAGAAAAGATGCTTGCTGTGAATAATTATGTTTTAAACTTAATGCTGCTAAAAATGAAAAGAGGTGTTTGCATCATATATGAGGAATTCGGGGATTCTATTCCAGATAATCAGTTTCTAAAGTATCAGCAATGTACACAGTATTACTTAATTATTTTTACTAGAAGTTAATGCAGAATGCTGAGTTACTTCTTATTATTAATTTGTCTCTAGCTTCTTTCACAAGCAAATGAACAAAAATTTTAAAATTATTTAATACCTAAAATAATGTCCTTTCAAATTTCATAACTGTAGCTTAAATATAACTTGATTAGATAGTCCCTGTAACTTACTGGCTTTTAATCATGCATGTCTATCTAGATTAATGAAAACGGTGTTAATCCTACAAAAGAGAGGCTGTTTTACAAAGTGTGCTTACATCATTCCCTACAGACACTTAGTTGTGCGAATTCATTACTGATGTTACATACTTCTTGACAATAACATTGTAAAATGTCAGAGAATGCTGTGACCAAAACTACTTTGACTTAGTTTGGTACTCATACTTGGATTAAGTGTACAGTACACCACATCTGACTATGGATTTTTGCAGTACACATGCACATTAAAAAATTGAAAATAAATTAAGGCTTATTCTTGTGTTAGTACAAAACCACCCAAACCAAGGCAAACAAAAAACTTACGTAACTTATGTAATTTTAATTATTGAAACAAACCAAAGTCCTTTTGTTCTAAGTGTTAACTGTACAGGTATGTGTACCAGAGTAATGGGTAGTTTCAGAATGCACAATGTAATACATGTGTGCATTGGCAAAAATAATGCAAACTAATGCCAGTTGAAATGTATCTATCATACTTATTCTTTTTTGAAACTTACTAATATGAAAAACATAACAAGTCTTAATGTGATAGTGGTAGTCATGGGTTAAGATAGAGCAGGCTTAATTTGTTTTATGGATGTGTTGAGCTTAATGTTCAAATTCACATCCAAAACAAGGCTTCAGATGAGTCCTGATTTTTGGCATTTTCCAATCTAGATATCAAGAATAATCTTAAAATGGAAAATAATTATTTGTGGTCAAAGGCAATGAAATTTTATTATAAACAACAATGTGTGCCAGAAGTGGTTACCTTGTTTAATTTGCCAGTAAAAAAGAATTGGTAATTAATTTGTTTTATTTTTATATCATGAATAACAGGCACTAAAATAAAATACATCCTTAAAAATCAACTAGTTTTCCCCTGACAGTTCAGAATTTTAAGTTTTATACTGTCAGGATTTACTGCCATCATGTTGAGGGGACTGCTCTAATCAAACTAACATACATCGTTTTTAAGCATGCAGTATAGTCCTTACTGGTTTAAAGTATCACAAGAGAAATTATACTAGGAAAATAGTAGCAGAAAGCAAAACAATAAGATATAATGCTGTGCTATGTTTATACCAGAAATTCTGAAATTCAGTGAAAGATGATGTGATACACCTTGCAATCTAAGTACAAAGTGGATGATTTGTGCACATTTCAACAGCATTGACTGCTATGTGTGGATGTTTGTTTGTATTTCTGGTGACAAACATTGTTCTTATTATTACTTGCACACAGTGTTGCATGTTTAAAGTTAATTACAGTTCTAAAAAAAAAGAGTATTGGTAAAGTATAATTGTTTCAAATTTTATTTTCAGAAGTTTAATTTTTCAAGCTCATCTGAAGGAAGTACAGTTAATTTAGCTCTCTTTGGAGAAGAAAAAGCTGAGATGGAATCAGAAAAAGCATCAGAGCTACAGGCATGCTTTACAGAAGGTATGTTTTTCAGAAGATACGGAAATCAAATTTGAAGTTACCAGTTGCATTTCAATTGTTAGCAACAGTTCAAGAAAGGTACTTGCTACAGCAGTCTTGATTTGTCTAGTCTTATGATACAATTAATTTTGCTTGTTCTAGATACTTTTACAGAAAGTAGGCACATGAGTTACTTTGATTAATAAGGCTTGTTTGGAAAGTAACTTGAACAGGGTTTTTCTATTGGAGAGAGGTTAATTCAGAAGGAAGATAAGTGAGGATGAAGATAAAAGGAATGAGAAGACATTATGCAGGTAAATTGCTTTTAAGGGTTCTTGTGTTTAAGAAAAAAAGCATCCAATAGTAGGGAAGACTGGAAAGAAAAGCATGAGGGAGGAGATCTACTATGTTGTTCTCTGTTAGAGGGAGGAAAGATCAGAAAATAGAATTAGCCCAAATTGTAAAGCATGGAATGGGTTGCCCAGGGAGGTGGTTGAGGCCCCATCAAGGTTAAGGGCAGGCTGGCTGAGGCTCTGGCCAGCCTGATCTAGGGTAGGGTGTACCTGCCCATGGCAGGGGGGTTGGAACTAGATGATCCTTGTGGTCCCTTCACAACCCTGACTGATTCTGTGATTCTATGAAAGCTCATGGAGGCATTTCTGTGATGCAAAGTTAAATGTGTATGTGGTAATTTATAATTATTTTAAATAAATGTTAAACATTTCTATAAACTGATTCTTAGTAGTCAGTAAACCTATTGATTGAAATTATGTTATGAGTAGTGAAATCAGCAAGACTAAACTGCACCAATTTAACTTCACAGAGAAATTCAAAACAAAATCATAGAATTAGCCATGGTCCCTTCATAGTGCTGGAAAGCAGCCCAGTGAGTGATTCAGGAAACTTTGATGCAAAAAATAGAGTTATTTTGTTGACATTACACCATTAGTGTGTGTGTGCATGTGCATGTGCATGTGCATGTGCATGTGCATGTGCATGTGTGTGCATAGATATAATGTGGGATGCAACAAGTAAAAAAAATCCCATTCATATAAAGAAGTCTTAACAGTATACTTGTGTATCCTTAGAAATTTTGATTTACTTTAGTTCTGTATAGCTATACCCTTTAAGAGACTACTAAAATGTACTGCATAGGAATGTATTTCCCTTTTTCATGATACTACAGATTATACTTTACTTCTATGTCATGGTGTTACGAAGATACCTTTGGCTTAGGCTAGCACTCCTGTCTTTTGAAATATTATTTTACTCATCTTTAAAAACAAAATTGTTTTGCAATGTGGGGCTATACTGAATATACAAAGCTCTTGATTTAAAAAAAAATGTGCACTCCTTCCTTATCCTTATATTATGTGATGTCTATCAATTCTTGGACATTATTTTTTTTTCATAGTGTAAGTATTTTGAGCAATTGAAGGCAAGGTAAATCATGGTGTTCACAGTGGTAGCTGTTTTATCTGAGCTGATGACATATAGCATAACTTACTTGTAATATATAAACTTAGACACAGGAAAACTAGAATAGTACCTTTGGGGTCCATTAAAATAATTTAAACTTGGTTAAGTTTCTGTATGATTAATAATTGTTAAAGAAACGAGGCCACTATTAGGCACCAGAGGCCGCACCCCGTGATCAGGCAGGGAGCTCTCCAAGGTGAGACAGAATTCTGTATATGATTGCCATCAATCTGTAGCATACGGAAAAGCTCTCACAATCTCCAGTTAAATCATTTGTTTGTCATGCAAGAGGTACCCTTAGTCAGCCCTTGAGGCAGAGGGCATTCCTCAGTGTGATAAAGTAAAGGGTGTTGTATGTGTGATGTATTTCAACTTTAGCTGAGAGACAAAAATGCTTTTAAAAGAAGCTGCTGTACTATTGAACTTACGAGTTTATGTGAGAGCTGCTATGTGTTTATCCTCTTTGTTTCTACTCTCTGACAGTTTTCATACATTCTTTGATTATCTGTACCTAAATGAAAATTATTTTTTTTAAATGTCATTGTAAATGAAAATTAGCTCAGATGAATCTCTTCTACATCTGAAGTACCAGACAGAGAAGCTTTAAGTAGCATGCAGTAATTTGAAACATAAATTGTAGTAATTGGAAACTCATGAAACAGAAGCTAGCTAAGAATCATTTTGCTTTTTCAGGACAATGAAAATTCTCCTGTATAACAGTTTGTCATTTTTTGTATCATTAGGCTGTACACAGAAGTTTAAATGCTGTAAAGGCAGTATGGAAAGCGCAAAAGGGAGAATCTGGTGGAACCTTCGAAAAACCTGCTACAAGATAGTGGAACACAACTGGTTTGAAACATTCATTGTCTTCATGATTCTTCTCAGCAGTGGAGCCCTTGTAAGTAGAGCTTGCACCCATAGACACAGTACCAATGAAAAATGATTTAACAACTATAGCTTTATAATACATCAGGGTTCATAAAGAAAAAAATGCAAACACCACAAAGAAACCCACAAAATGCTCTCTTTAAAGGAAGCTTAGAATTAAATTCCCAGACTATTTTGTGCAGTGCTTATGCAGTAAGTAATTAAAATTCTGCAGTCAAAAACCTTCAGCAGATGAATTTTTTAAGAATTCAAGGTGATCCGTGTCTGTGTGATGATGCTGATAAAAAGGAATACATTAAAAAATTTTGTTTAAGAGATTATAAATATTACTCAAAATTAATTGTATACAATAACTGGAATGAACATACTACTTTAAATTTAAAGTAGTAGATACTTTATTGATCATGCTCTCAGTTCCTCTCAGGGTAGTTTCCCTCAGTGTTGCTCTTCAATCCTCACAGTGTCCTGTGGCATTTTGCCCTTTATTAAGTATTTCAGGAGCCACCACAAACTTGATTGATCTTCTTCCTGTGGTAGGTCATTGGGAATCTGGCACAGGGTATCTCTTTACCTTTTCACGGTGATCACCCCTACAGCCTTAGGCAGCTAAAGCCTTGCCACCAGCACCCATATTGATCTTGTAGCAACATAATATTTGGTCAGTGTAGCTCATGATTCCCTCTTGTTAGTTGAATTTATTACATTTGGGAGACTGCCTTCTTTCTGAGCCTGACTGGGCTTTTGAAGGTGACAAATAGTAATACTGTGTTGACAGTAAGGTTTCTAAAAAACTTTTGACCAGCTTCAGAAAAATTATAAAATCTAAAATGTATAACAAATGCAATTGTAATCGCAGCTGATGCTGGTGTTTCAATGTAAAACATCTAAATTTGGAATTTATTTTAATTTGGCATTTTTATTTCAGTTCGTTTGGCTAAAGTAGTTTGAAAAGACCTATGAATATACCTGACTTACATGTAACTCATTCTTCACAGGCTTTTGAAGATATATATATAGAACAGCGCAAGACTATAAAAGTCATACTGGAATATGCTGATAAAATCTTCACTTACGTCTTTATTCTGGAAATGGTGTTAAAATGGGTGGCCTATGGTTTTCAGACATATTTTACCAATGCTTGGTGCTGGCTGGACTTCCTGATTGTTGATGTAGGTACTATGCTTTCTAAGTAGCCTGTCTCTGTTGTTTGGACGGATCTCTTTAAGTTATTCCAGTCTCACACACACACACACACATATATATATATATATAAAATTTTACTTAAAAGAAAAGAAAACAGCATAGCAAGGAATGAGATTCCATTGTAAATATTCAGTGAGTAACTAAATTTGTGCTATGGCTGTCTTCATGAGTGACAATTATTAGCTGACTGAACCTCCATCTTCTGAATTTGGTGACAGAGAACAAGAAGGAAGCAGACACAGAAATGAGAAATTTAAGTGAGCACATAGACTTGGGATAAAACCATTGATTCTGGGCTTAATGAGTCACTGCAAAGAACTGCAGGGGAGAATGGTATCAGGAAGACAGCTGAAGAAGAGTCAGGGGCACAAGAAGGCAGCAACTGGAGTAAAGAGAAGATTGAGGAAAATCATGGCCTATGGATCAATAGAAAAAGGCTGGAATCCTTCATTTGCTATCCTTGTCTGGATTTTTGTAGAGCTTACAGTGTACTGGGCTACAAGGCTGGTTTTGTGTCTCTGTCTCCAGTCACAGAGAATGACTTTTCTTGCCTCTCTGAATTCTTATAACAAGTTTTAGGTAACAGACTTTTTATAAATGAGTTCTTACTGTTTCCATAGGCATTTAGTGGAAATTCAGCAAATGGACAGGGAAAAGATTAGATACTGTCTGGAATCTAGGACAGATTTTTTTTTCCCCTGCCAATAGAATTGAAACTTACCTAATGCTCTTTTTAAAATACTCTTTTGGTGGGAAAGGTACAAGTGATTGTTACGTCTTCATCATCTAACCATGATTCTCTTTTTAGCATCAGTTATGTGGTAGGGTCATGGAATCCCTACTCTGAGCACTCAGTCACTCAGTGACGTGAAATAGCATATTTTGTATGGGAAGTGCACTTCTCCACTTTCTTTTTTCACATCCTCTTCATTCTTTCTGTCCAGAATGCCCAATAAATACTTAGACAAAGTATCAACATGAATTCCCAGAACAGGTGTATTGATCTCCAAGAGATTTAGTTGAAGAAATTTTCCCCTTTCCTTTTTTTTTTTTTTTTTTTTTTCCACAGAGAAAATTATTCAAAACAAGATCGCCTCAATAAGGCAACAGGAAAAAAGGTTAGGCCAGTCTGAATGAAGCTGAATATATGGTTTTGGTTTAGCTGCTTATTTTTTAGATTCACTTTTGTGTGGATACCATAGACTTTTGATTGGTTGTTTTTAAACTATGATGCAAATGTTAGTTGAAAAAGTATGATAACTTTATAATTAATGGGAGATCATCAGCAGTCATTCAGATGGATTTTGTCTTCTTTGCATAAAATTAGTGATGCCATGTTTTGGTATCAGAATCATAGAATCATGCAATGGTTTGAATTGAAAGGGACTGTAAAGATCACCTAGTTCCAACCTCACTGCCATGGGCAGGGACACCTCTTCCTGGACCGGGTTGCGAAGGGCCCTTTGGACCTGGCTTTGAGCTCCTTGACTTGAAAGCAGGGCCAGCTTAGACCTTACCTCTAACCTCAATATTTTACCACCTTGGCAGTCTGTTTCCAGTGTTTGGCCTGCTCTTCCCTCCTAGTCCTATCCCTCAGGAAAAACTCATTAGTGGTCTGCTTAGCTTTTTCTGACTTTACTTGTTACTGTTTTCAGCAAATAGCAAGCAAATCTTAAGGCAGAAAAAAAAGGAGTATGTTAAATTGTCTTCTGGTTTCCAAAAGAAGATAAAATTGTGTCATTGTTAAGTAGAGATGTGCTAATCTTGCACAAAGAGGATTTCTTCCAATGCAAATATGCCAATATAACAAGTACATTATCTAAGAAAATATGATTATCCGACAGGAATATTTGAAGCACATTTTCTCTCTGTCTTCTTTAGAATTACAGAAGGAAGGTGTAACTATCTTAAAGTCTTGATGTATTCATCTGGATTAATGCTTTTTATGCTAAATCCTTGTCTGGTATTTCACAGAATCATAGAACTTTAGAAGTTGGAAGGGACCTCCAGAGATGGTTGATTCCAACCTCCCTGCCAAGGCAGGATCTCCTACAGTGGTTTGCTTAGGAATGCTCAGGCAGATTTTGAAAATCTCCAGAGAAGGAGACTCCACAACCTCTCTGGGCAGCCTATTCCAGTGCTCTTGTCACCCTCACTGTAAAGAAGTTTCTCCTCATGTTGAGGTGAAACTTTCTATGTTCCAATTTGCAGTCATTGCTCTTTGTCTTATTGCTGCTGCCCAGCAAAAAGAGATCAGTTCCATCCACTTGACACCTACCCCTCAGTATACATTGATAAGATCTCCTCTCAGTCTTCTCCAGACTAAACAGCCCCAGGTTTCTCAGTCTCTCTTCACAGGGGAGATGCTCAAGTCCCCCATTCATCCTTCTGGCTCTCCACTGGACTCTTTCCAGAAAGTCCCTGTCTCTCTTGAACTGGGGAGCCCAAAACTGCACACAGTATTCCAAGTGTGGTCTCAGCAGGACAGAGTAGAGGGGGAGAAGACCTCCGTAGACTTGCTGGCCACACTTTTCCCGATGCACCCCAGGGTGGCACACATTGCTGGCCCATGCAGAACTTGCTGTGCACCAGGAACCAGACCACCAGGTCTTTCTCCACAGAGCTGCTTTCCAGCAGGGCAGCCCCCAGCCTGTACTGGTGCCTGCTGTTATTCTTCTCCAGATGAAGGACCCTGCACTTGTCTTTATTGAACTTGATAAGGTTTACCTTTACCCAACTATCCAGCCCATCCAGATCTCGTTGGATGACATCACAGTCTGACAGGCTGTTGGCCACCCCCACCCCCAAGTTTTGTATCATCAGCGAACTTGCTGAGGGTACACTCAATGCCCTCATCCAGGTTGTTGATAAAGATATTAAACAAAACTGGACCCAGCACTGATCCCTGGGGAATACCACTGGCTACAGATCTCCAACTTGGTTCTGTGCCATTGATGACAACTCTGGACTCTGTCGTGAAGCCAGTTTTTGATCCACCTCACAGACCAGCTGTCTATACCACATATCCTGAGCTTTTCTATGAGGATGTTGTGGGAGGCAATATCAAAAGCTTTGCTGAAGTCAAGGTATATGACATCTACAGCCCTTCTTTTATCTACCCATTTGGTCATGGTATCATAGAAGGCTATCTGGTTAGTCAATCAAGACCTTCCTTTGGTAAATCCATATTGGCTACTCCTGATAACCCTGTTTTCTTTCATGTAGTTAGAGGATATTTGAATTTAAAGAAGGTATAGTTTTCTGAAACTGAATATTATAGCTGAGTTTGTATAAGAAGTTTGATTGATGGCAGAAATGAAGGCTGTTCCACTCAGAAATTGTTCTTTTACTGGATCTTCTACTATTCAGTTTTCCTTTTCTAAATGAAATCTTCTCTTGAACTACATGCTCTATTTTTAATTACTTCAGCAGCTGAGTTTTCCAGAGGCTTAGACAAGTTATTTTGTACATACAGGCATATAGTCATCTGTGATAAAGCATTGTAATGATCAGTAACTTGCATTTCATATATTACACAGAAGTTGGGTACCCTGAGTTAATTTGGTTTTACCCAGTTTCTGTGATTTACTAAAAAAAAATTGCATCTTGAGTTTTAAAAATCATTCATTATTTTACTAAAGCATCTCATGTTTTAATAAAAGGCTTTAGTAAAGACTTTGACACTGTCTTCCACAACATTCTCCTTCAGAAACTCATAGCACAAGGCTTGTGTAAATGCAGACTGCATTGGATTAAAAACCGTTTGGCTGGCAGTGCCAAAAAAATGGTGATCAATAGAGTCCAGTCACTAGTGGTGTCCCTCAGGGTTCAGTGCTGGAGCCTATCTTCTTGAATATCTTTATTAATGTTGTGGGTGAGGGGATTGAGTGCACCCTCAGTAAGTTTGCAGATGACACCAAGCTAGGTGGCTGTGTTGCTCTGCCAGAGGATAGGGAAGCTTTACAATGGAGTCTGGACAGGTGAGGCTCATAGGCCAAGGCTAATTATATGAAGTTCAACAAGGCCAAGTGCCAGGTCCTGCACCTCAGTTACAACAACCCCATGGTAGGCTACAGACTTGGAGGTGTGTGATTGGAAAGCTGCAAGGGGACATTGGAGTAATGGTTGCCAAAGTCTTGTATTAGAAACATGGTGGCCAGCAGGAACAGGGAGGTGCTCATCCTCCTGTATTCTCCACTGGCAAGATCACACCTCAAGTATTGTCTTCAGTTCTGGACCCCTCATTATAGGAAGGATATTGAGAGGCTGGAGCATGTCCAGAGAAAGGCAAGGAGCCTTGTGAAGGGCCTGGGGCACATCACCTATAATGAGAATTATTTGGAGTGCAAATCAGCAGAAGAAAATGCTGCTACCTCTCATTTCACCATGACTATAATAATGCGACTGTGGTAGAGCTCTATTTAGTGTTGTAGCATATCATGTAGAATGGAAGTAGGTTTTCAGTATATTTCAGGTTTTAGTTGAGTATTATATTGGGAAGATGAGCTTTTTTTCATATTGTTTTTATCCAACTTGCCCTTCATTTTGCACAGATATGATGTTCTTACTATCACTCTATGATGAAAATTCCAGAGAAGAAGGTATCTGTTTAAACTGTTCTGAAATTTACATGCAATTTTATAATTGTTTGAATTTTCCTTGTTCATTTTCACTTGTTTTTGCTGGGAGCTTAGGATCATTATGAACTTTATTTGATATCCAGATTAAAGTTTTCTTTTTTTCCTGGAGGCATTATATTTATATTGTGAGGCTATTAAAAATAATAATAATTAAAATTCTTTTGTCTACTCTAGGTTTCCTTGGTTAGCTTAGTAGCTCATGCCCTTGGTTTCTCAGAACTCAGCGCAATTAAATCTCTCCGAACGTTGAGAGCTTTGAGACCTCTAAGAGCTTTGTCACGCTTTGAAGGCATGAGGGTAAGAATAAAAGAAATAGTGTGTAAAAAAAAAAAAATTTAAAATCCGTTAAAATATGCCTAATTATAAAATTATGGAGGACCACTGAACTGCATGTCTTGTTTTCAAGGCTAACAATGTTTGATTTTGTTATATATGCTGTTCACTTCCTGTTTTAATCACTTCAGTGTGTTCTAATGTTTTACATTAAATCTTTTGCTGTACTTGGAAAAAAAATTTACTTCTTTACATGTTCTTTTTTTAAAAGGCTTTTTTCCCCCTGTGTTTATATACTAGGTGGTTGTTAATGCTCTTACTGGAGCAATCCCATCCATTATGAATGTACTTCTGGTCTGTCTTACATTCTGGCTAATTTTCAGCATCATGGGAGTAAATTTGTTTGCTGGCAAGTTCTATCACTGTGTTAACACCACAACTGGTGAGCAATTCACACCAGAAGTAGTCAATAATGCAACTATGTGTGAAAGTCTTACGACCACTGCTGCGGATGTCCGGTGGCAAAATGTAAAAGTAAACTTCGATAATGTTGGAGCCGGTTACCTTTCTCTGCTTCAAGTAGTAAGTGTATACATTTTGATAAGTTAATTCTCCAGCTTTAAGTTTTGTAGAAGTAATGTTTAATTCCACATTTTTTTGTGTTTTTTAGCAATATACAAATGGATATGGGATTTGATTTTATAAATCTGTTATAGGAAGTTAATTAATACTACAGTAAAATTCTGATACATTCAATGGCCGTTTTGGAAAATGAAGAATGTCTAATGGTACCCAGTGGTAGTGACCATTTCATGTTCTACAGAAATATATTTTCTAAATACAGTTAGGATTAATTTTCTTTTATTTGCCTAATCTGTTAAAGCATGTTGACTTGGGTTTTTACCATGGTGGTCAAATAGTTGCATTTTAGGACTCCTCTGATGTTCAAACAAGAAGAGAGACAGCTCCCAGTTTAGAGAAATAGTTTAAAATCACTTTTTCTTTCTTTTAGCTACCTTTTCACTATTCTTACTTAGTCTCACTTCAGTAATTATCTGATACTGTGAAGTGATTTTTTCTGAAATATCTTTCAGCTTGTTTTCAACTCTGGGTCAGCAGATGCAGAATTTACTAGTCTTAGGTTTCTAAGCATAAGTCTTTTTTCAGGGGCAGCATCTGTAAATCTGAGCCAACAGGACAGAAACATGTATTCCTAATTGAGTTTGCTTGACAGACTGCTTCTGGGAAAACGTTTGTGCTCATTAGCTCTTGGTAATTATTCTGTCTTTAAAACATCTTCAGCTGGTACTATTTAGTAGCTAGTATTGTGCTAGCAAGCTACCATCAGATTGCTTCAGGGAGCAGCAGTAGCTATTGCTAAACGTCACTAGGCAATTGCATAATTGTGTAGAGGACAGCAGTGCTTTCAGCATTTATAAACATATCTTGCATGGAGTAATTAAGCTGTATAATGTTTCCAGGAAACATGCCATTCATACCTTGATTTTACTTAGTATCATAGCTAACAGGAGGTGATTTGCTGGAAGGGCCCCTAGAAAGGTATGGAATTGGCTGGATATCTGTGTCCAAACACTTGCAGCCAGCAGCCTAATGTCCAAGTGGAAAACAGTAATGAGTGGTGTCTCTCAAGGGTCTACACTGGGACCATTTAATAGATAGTGGGATTGAGTGCACTCTCAGCAGTTTGCAGATGACACCAAGATGAGTGGTAAGGCTGATGTATTCAAAGGGATTGGATGCTATCCTGAGTGTCCTTGGCAGACTTGGGCAGTGGGCCCGTGCAAAGCTCATAAAGTTCAACAAGGACATGTGCAAGGTCTTGCACAAGGGTTAGGGCAATTCTCAGTGTCAACTGGAGGATGAATTGGTTTAGAACAGCCCTGCACTGAAGGTCTTGGAGATACTGGTGGACATTTTCTGTCTGAAAAATGCCAACCTATGGTGGCTGATCTGGGAGTCCCCCTCCAGTTTTTTGGTAGTCAAAAAGTTAGAACTGAGAGCTTTGTTATAAATTGTAGTCCTGTCATGCTCAGATGTTGACTGTAACTCATCTCACATAGTTTATGTGACATTGCATGAAGGCTGGAAGTTCTTCAGTGTGTAGGCATTAGGGAGAAGTATTCCACAGTAAATTGGTTCCTGTGAATAGTTCACTCACATCTTACCAGACTTTCAGTAGTCCTCTTAATTTTTTGTGAGTGTAAATGCATTGTAGAAGATAGTGTGTTATTTAAAATGTTTGCAAAATCAGAGCTCTGATATGAAATACTAACAAACTTTGTTTTTAGGCAACCTTTAAAGGATGGATGGAGATCATGTACGCTGCAGTTGATTCTAGAGAAGTGAGTTCAATATGAGTGAAAACAACTGTACATTTGATGTAATACTTTTTGAATGGCAGTTAAAGTAAAATAAATATAAAGAATAAAAACGCAAAAACGTGATACATTTCCATGTAAATGTATGTCTCTAAATTAGTTAAGTGCATATAGTTTTCATAAGGGAATAAAAAGTTCTAGCAGTAGAGCTACATAAGGTATCACTAATTTAATAAGCCTTATGTAAGTAACAAAACTAATGAAATCTGGTTTCCTATTAATTTATGTCACTGAGGTGCTACAGATTAGGAAACATTTTTTTCCAGACTCTCCATTAAATAACCCAAATAATGCAAGTGACACTACATGCAATAGCTAATCCAAAACTCCATCAATGTCAAAAGTTAAAATGGCTGAATTTTTTCTGTTCTCTTGATACCAGTATTTGCATCTTTCCTCTGTCCTGCTCCTGATTCACAGGAAGCCCATAGAAACTGAATTGCCTTTCATATTTGCTCATTTCAGTCCTATTTAATAGGAATTAGATGAAACCTCAAATGCCATTCAAGAAGAACTGACAGAAAGGGGAGGAATGCCAGGTCTGTGTGTGCAATTACAGACACCTATATTGAATAGGTTTTAAAGTTCAGAGATAAGGCAGTTGCAAGATACGCTTCAAAACAGCCAGTGTTACCCCCTTTGTCAAGGAATTAATGTCCACTTGGGATGCAACTTCTATTCCTGCTTGGTATTCTGTCATTTGTCTTACCTGTTAGTTGTGAAGTCTTGCTGTTTTTCTTTGTTTTATTTTGTTACATAGATAGCGGAACAGCCCAAGTATGAGGACAACCTGTACATGTATATTTACTTTGTTGCCTTTATCATCTTTGGATCCTTTTTCACTCTAAACTTATTTATTGGTGTCATCATAGATAACTTCAACCAACAAAAAAAGAAGATAAGTATCACATGTTTCATTTTCTCAACATTTCATTGTTCTTGAGCATTCATCAGATGTATGCAAGGATAAATACAACTTTCTAAAATCTCATAGCAATAGAAAGAAAAAAAAGGAAATTGCCTATTAACGTTTCTTTTTATTCTATTAAAAATAATGAAACAGTCTACTTCTTAAGGCATTTGAAATAATTTCAACTTGCACCGAGTTTACTCCACATCCCTGTACAGCCCAATGATACGTTATACATAAGAAAGTTACGTATTAGTTTTTTTGCTTACCCTTTCAGTGCTGTGACAAAGCTATGTTAAAAATGCAGGTTACTTTTTAAAGCAAACGGGTGACAAGGAAGAAGAGAATATGCAAAACTACAAAAGGAGAATATGTACAACTAGATTTGCACCCTCAGCAAGTTTGCTGATGACAACAAGCTATGTGGTGCAGCAGACATGCTGGAGGGTAGGGATGCCATCTAGAGGGACCTGGACAGGCTGGAGAGGTGGGCACAAGCCAACCTCATGAGGTTCAACAAGGCCAAGTGCAAGGTCCTGCATCTGGGTTGAGGCAATCCCAAGCACAAATACAGTCTGGGCAGTGACTGGTTGGAGAGCAGCCCTGAGGAGAGGGACTTGGGGGTGCTGGTGGAGACACTTAACATGAGCCAGCAGTGTGCACTAGTAGTTCAGAAAGCCAGCCAGATCCTGGGCTGCATCAGGAGAAGTGTGGCCAGCAGGTCGAGGGAGGTGATTCTCCCCTGCTACTCCACCCTGGTGAAACCCCACCCCCACCTGGAGTACTGCATCCAGCTCTGGAGCCCCTATTACAAGAGGCATGTGGACATGCTGGAGCATGTCCAGAGAAGGGCCACGAGGATGATCAGAGGGCTGGAGCACATATGCTATGAGGACAGACTGAAAGAGTTGGGGCTGTTCAGTCTGGAGAAGAGGAGGCTCTAAGGTGACCTTATTGTGGCCTTCCAGTATCTGAAGTGGCCTACAAAAAAGCTGAGGAGGGACTTTTTAGGCTAGGGGGGATGGAGCAAAGCTGGAGGTGGGGAGATTCAGAGTGGATGTGAGGAGGAAGTTCTTCAGCATGAGAGTGGTGAGACCCTGGAACAGGTTGCCCAGGAGGGTGGTTGGGGCCACATCCCTGGAGGTGTTTAAGGCCAGGCTGGATGAGGCTCTGTCCAGCCTAATCTAGGGTAGGGTGTCCCTGCCCATGGCAGGGGGTTGGAACTAGATGATCTTTGTGGTCCCTTCCAACCCTGAATGATTCTATGATTCTAAATTTCAAAACTGATAAGATACTGTATAGCAGTACTGCAAAGGGCATCTGTCTTACAAAAGAGTCTAATACAAACAAGCTGAATGCTGAAAATAGTGCCCTGGATTGTAAGATTAGAGAAGGTTGGGAAAATATCTCATGAGTTAGTAGTGATTTAGCAAGAGAAAGAAAATTTTTTTATGTTTGAAAATGTGTGGTATTTCTTCTCAAATGAACACATGATTGCATCAAGAACTCCAGGACCATTTAAACAGTTAAAAATGCAGACTACAAAGGCAAATTACTACTTACTGTTTGAACTATAAATGCCATCTATGATCTACAATAATGTTATTTTTCCATATGCCTTTGGAGCAGAATCATGCTGGAGTTTTGGGGGTTTTTTGTTTGTTTGTTAGGTTTTTTTTAAATAATAGCAAGGCAATACATAATTTCTTCATTTGTGGTTCTAGATTGTTTGTAAAATTTGATACATTGCATTGCAAAAAGTACTCCTAAACTTACTGCAGTGGAAACTTGCAGTGTATCTTTTCACTTGAAATTGAAGTATGCAGCTTCATATGTTGCTTCTTTAGATACTTTGGTTCTGTTATCACAGACCCATATAATAGAAAGGATAAATTTGTGTTTCCAAGTTTGATAACACATTCATCCTCCAAGCTGATTGTGCCTCCCTTGGTGTAAACATCAGGGACTTAAGAGGAAGATGGTTCGGTTTCTTATCCTTCTAGAGGGGAAACTAAGATTATATACATGTTATTGGCATTTTTGGCAGTCTGTAATAAAGTGACCTTACTCAGTAATGAGATGATTAAAAATTCTATTACTTTAATTTGACAGGCACTATCTACTGTAGCAGGGTTACTGCTAAAGGGCATTTTCTGTCAGTGTGGTATACACCCCTTGTACATTTGTTATTGTTGGACCTGTCACCAAGAAATTCAGATACTGCAGCTATCACAAAGGACAAACAATTAGTCTGGGGAAAATTGTATATACATGCTTTTGTTCAGCTTCATGTAGCAAATTACCAAACAGTCACCTGTCTTTTGAATTTGTAGTGTACCTGTGCTCATAGAGATGTGCAGATCATGCCATTTTTATCTACCCAGCAGTCATTTTTTGTTTGGTTGGTTGGTTTTTTGGTCTTTGTTCTGCCTTCACACCACTGAAATAGCTTGATTTTGGGCAATGGTGAAAGGGAAAGACTTTGTATTGCAATATACTGTCCCTGTGTAGTTAAACTGTGTGTGTTTCTTTGGTCCCTGTGTGTATCCTGCTTTAATTACATTGGGAAGGAAATACGCCAGTGGCTGTCAATTTCCTAACCATTTTGGTCCTCAAAGGCATATAAGGTGCACCTCATCCTAAGATAGCTATTATCCTTATGGCCAGCACACATAGACGAAGATGTCATTATATCAGTGAAGCACCAGAATAAACCCCCAGCTCTGCCAGTTCTGCAAATTAATTTCTTAGTTTTCTTCCAAAATCCTCACTCTCTAAACACTGACTTTTACTTCCATATTTGGGTCATGAAAAGAGTATGCTAAACAGGGTCTCTTGACTTGTAAATCTTTGTGTCTATATGTAGCCATAGCTAAAAGACTCAAACACATCTTCACTCAAATTCATCATTGCTTTCTTAATGGGACTGACACAGTGTTTGATAAAGTCAGTGTGACAAAGTCACAGAATCTCCCATAACTCTGAAATTCATTTCCAAATGGCACTGCTTTGGCATCTGGTATACCCGGAATGTACTTACAAATGCATTAAAAAAAAAAAAAAAGGTTGTTATTTGTCAACATAAATAGTGGTTTTGACAGGTGTTTTCATACATGTATTAAAAATATCAGTTTAGATACTCTTTTGTTTAGACCAAAGTCCTTTTATTCAGGCAAAAAACTCCAGAGTAAGACCATGCTTCTGATGATCTCTGTGCAATGTAGAGGTATTATCAGGCATCATATACACTGTGGAATTATTAATGAGGTGCATCGGGATACCTGTACTCAAATGATAAAATGTGCGTCCTGAAAAGTAATGTCAGTTATTTCTTTTTCCTCATGTGGTCTCCCTGAAGGCATCTTTCTACTTTTGAACATTTAAGCTTTTTTCATTTCCGATTACAGTGTGGAATTTGTGATGTTAGATTTATAAGTATCAGTGGAATGTGTATTTTACAAGGGTTTTTTGGCACACATTTAATTGAATTAATCAGGTGTGGGTTGTTGGTCATTTCATTAACAAATTGATAGAATTTTTGTGACTTTGTTCCTTGATTTTTCTTATTTTTCATCAACACTTGTAACATTTTTTGACACAATTATTGTATTTTGGGTTTGGTAACAATGTATTAGAATTAGTACAGGATTCATAAAACCCATAGTCTTAATGCCATGAATTAATGTGATTTAAACGCTTGGCTGTAATCAGGTTTTGGGTTTTTTTGTTATTTTACCTTGGAGGTCAAGACATTTTCATGACAGAAGAACAAAAGAAATACTACAATGCAATGAAGAAGCTGGGATCTAAGAAACCACAAAAACCTATACCTAGACCAGCGGTATGAAAGTGTGCTGTTACTGTATCATCTGCTTTTGGGAAGAAATTGGCCACAGTACATTTACTATAAAAAAAATTCTCACTTAACTGTAGAATAGTTTAAGCCTAATTCAAGTTAGCTCTTTGTTCTGAATTGAAACCTACATATTTCTATTCTGCAGGAAAAATGTCTCATATTTGTTATGCCTGAGGAAGTAGAGAATCATAGAATCTGAAGAAATAGATGCCTGTTGAGTTTTGAGGGTAAAATTTACATAAGACAAATGAAGTTACTTGACAGTGCTGTTCTGAGTTTTGCCAGCCTTTTGCTCATTTCTGTATTTTGGGGGAGAAAGACTGAAATGGGAGGAAAAGGATGTTCATTATGTACAAGATACTATCACCTTTTCTTTTTTCTTCCCTCAGAACAAATTTCAAGGTCTGGTGTTTGACATTGTAACAAAGCAAGCATTTGACATCGTCATTATGGTTCTGATCTGTCTTAACATGGTTACCATGATGATAGAAACAGATGACCAGGGTGAACTGATGCGAAATATTTTATACTGGATTAACTTGGTCTTTGTTGTCCTTTTCACTGGAGAATGTGTCTTGAAACTGTTCTCACTCCGCTATTATTACTTCACCATTGGCTGGAATATTTTTGATTTTGTGGTTGTTATTCTTTCAATAGTAGGTAAGAAATTCTTGTATTAAAAATGTGGTCAGACATGTGTTATGTGCTTTTCCTCTGTGAGTTTTAAAGATTAGAGGAAACTATTCTACCTTACCCTGATTATTTATGAAATTAAAAGACACTTTAGAGTAACAACTTTCTGAATAATTCTATATCAATTTGAATACTCTTCCCCCCCCTAAAAATGCTGCAAAAATAGGTAAAATTACCTGTAGCAGAAAAAAATTGTCTCTAATTACAATTTTCACTAATTCCACAGGTAATTATTCTTTGTTGTGAAAAGTGTAATCTGTGAGCAAGTATTACCCTTTTAATTTTATTTTTGTGTTTCACAGGTATGTTTCTAGCTAAGGTGATTGAAAAGTACTTTGTCTCCCCCACTCTCTTCAGAGTCGTGCGACTTGCCAGAATAGGTCGAATCCTGCGCCTCATTAAAGGCGCTAAGGGCATCCGCACTCTGCTTTTTGCCTTGATGATGTCTCTTCCTGCTTTGTTCAACATTGGGCTGCTGCTGTTCCTCGTCATGTTTATCTATGCCATATTTGGCATGTCCAACTTTGCCTATGTTAAGAAGGAAGCTGGGATTGATGACATGTTCAACTTTGAAACGTTTGGCAACAGCATGATCTGCCTGTTCCAGATTACCACATCTGCTGGCTGGAATAGTTTGCTAGCCCCAATTCTTAACAGTGGGGAGCCAGACTGTGACCCTAACAAAGCTCATCCAGGGAGCCCTGTGAAAGGTGACTGTGGCAATCCTTCTGTGGGGATTTTCTTCTTTGTCAGCTATATTATCATATCATTTCTGGTAGTAGTGAACATGTACATTGCTGTGATTTTGGAGAACTTCAGTGTTGCTACTGAAGAAAGTGCTGAGCCCTTGAGTGAGGATGACTTTGAGATGTTCTATGAGGTTTGGGAAAAATATGATCCAGATGCAACGCAATTCATAGAATATGGGAAACTATCTGATTTTGCAGCTTCTCTGGAACCTCCTCTTAATATACCAAAACCAAATACAGTTCAGCTTATTGCAATGGATCTGCCCATGGTAAGTGGTGACAGAATTCATTGCCTTGACATCTTGTTTGCTTTCACAAAGCGTGTTTTAGGAGAAAATGATGAGATGGATACCCTTAGAGTACAGATGGAAGATCGATTCATGGCAGCCAATCCTTCAAAAGTCTCCTATGAACCAATTACAACCACATTGAAACGAAAACAGGAGGAATTGTCTGCTACTATCATTCAGCGTGCTTATAGACGTTATCTTTTAAGACAATCAGTAAAGAAACTTTCGTTTATGTATCAGAAAGATGGGGTTGATCTGCTTATGAGAAGAGATATGTTTATTGGTAAGCTAAATGAAAACTCACCTCCAGAGAAAATGGATATGTCTGCACCCACCACATCTCCACCTTCTTATGACAGTGTAACAAAACCAGAAAAAGAAAAATATGAAGATGACAAATCAGAAAAAGAAGAGAAGGTGAAAGACAGAAAAGGAAATAAAAAGTAGAAGTCAGAGGTTGTCCATGGTGAATGTTGACAAGCCTGAAGATGGTGTTTTTATTAACAGCATTCTTATTGGAGGATTATGCCAAAATCAGTTTTTACCTAGTTACCCACTGCTACTGTCAGTGCCTGTACCAAAACAATGACTCTTCACTAGCAGACTCTGTAGCAGGGAAATAGCCTTGCAGAAGAATAATTTTTATTATTAGCTAGCACTAATGAAGACTCAACACAAAATTTCTACTTGGACTGTAGGAACCCTTAATGAAGTGCAAAATTAACAATCCTAATAAATCTTAATTTTTGTGGAATAAGTATATCCACATTGTACATTTCACCTCCTATATGTTATGTGTGTGACAATTCATTATATCATTTGCTTTTGTTCTCGTACTGTTATGTGTCATTCTGCTGTGCTGAGAAAGAAACCTTAATACCCTTAAAGAGGAACACAACTGTTAGGAATGAGTGATTAAGGCATCACAATCTGGACATAGTTCTCTTTGAGCCACTTCTTAAAGCAGAAAACCAAGATTCCAGGTTATTAAACCGCAAGATCTAGATCAAATCAACAACAAATGATTGTAAGACTCCAGAATACTTCAGGAAACAGAACAAGGGAGTGATTTTCACAGAAAAGAGGTTGGTAGTTTAGCCTCTTGGTTTTATTATATTTATTTAATATTTTTCTAGTAATTCTTAATTTATTATACTGTCCATTTCAGATACAGTAAAATAACTAAATGATGCTACACACACAATGTCTTTTTTGAAAAACATGGAGCTATGAAAAATATTTCAGAGTCCAAGGTATCTCATAATTCCTGAGAGATTTAAGCATTTCTTTTCACAGAAAAGATACAATGCCAAATTGTGCCTGCAGGGAATTACTGAAATTAAAAAAAAAAAAAAAAATGGTAGTGTTTGGGGTTTTTTTTAACTGTACACCCTGAAATTTCATGAGGGGCTTCCATACTTCATTCCAACATCTGTTTCTACACTTCTTATTTCACATTAATATATCCTATTTAGAAAAAATAATCAATGCTGCTTGTATAGGTTGATAACAAAGTACCTTTGGGATAAATAGTACCTTAATGTACACCTCAAAGTTAAATTTGCATGTTTTGTAAGGGTGAAGCATGCCAGAGATTCAAAATACGTACACCAAAGGTGTTTCTTGGCCTCCCATGGCACTTCAGTCAGGTTTTCACTGTATGTAATACAATCTTCCATAGAAAGCTGAAATGACCAAAAGGGTGTACTTAAAGCAGCCTTGTCTTGCATTGTGGTTTAAATTCTTTAATTTTTTAATTGTCAAGACTGACACCATATTTGTAAGTAAAATATCCTATGTTATTTAATCACTTGTTTTATGCAGTAGTACCTGTTTGAACAGAGACAGTGACCTAAGTACTGAATTTATTGAGTCACATATGTACCCTAGTAAGCATAGCATATAAGATTTCAATAGATAATATATTCTGTAATACTCCAAATAATTGGGAAGCTTTGACTGATGCATGCTTGCTGCTAATTATCCTGCTATTATTAAAGCCTAGGATGAGAAGAAATTTGAGTGGTAAAAAGCAAAAAACTGTTCAATGAGATCATCATTCCTCATACCAGTAGGCAACAGTTTGCTGCTCTTACAAATCTTATTTTGTCTTAGTTTTGTAATCAGCAAATATGCAGAAATTAACCAGGCTACACAGGATAAATATTTTGCATAAATACGGGGCTAGAAAAATACTTCTATAATATATATCTATTGATCTTGTTATTTTGAAAACAGTTTTATTTTATAACACTTCCTACTTATTATGAGAAATTACACATACCTTCTTGTTGTTAATAATTTTTATTGCTGTCTATCTGTGAACTTTGCTGTTGGGAAACCGAAGATACAGTGTGAGTTGGTAATTGCAGTTTTTTGCTAATAATATTAAACATGTTTTGATAAGAAATAATTTTCAAAGAAATGGACAGTGCAGTTCTTTTACTGATCAGTAAGTAGATCTTTGTCTGTGAAACAAGATAGAAGGGTTTCTTCAGGAATTATAATCTCATCTGTCAGTTTTCAGGGTAATGTTAGTCATGTTTTTCCCCACTGTCAGCTTTTCTTGATTCATACTGCAGTAGAAGCGCTTTAAATATAATTTGTTATTCAAAATTTTTCTTCATGAGAATGAATAGGGAACTTGTGCAATGGACGGTGGAACACTTCATATTTCTTGTGAAAGAAGTAGAATATGGATGGGCTCTTGCTTTTCCAGAGACTGTTGGCTCACAGTGTAATGGTGAACTGCATGTAGAAATTTGGTTTACCAAAGCTAACTACATTGCTAGCAACCCAAAAGAATAAAGATAAACTTTTTATGCACATGTTTTAGTCTTTGTGTTGTTATTGTATTAAATTTACACAGATGAACATGTAATGGCTGCTTACACTATGGGGGGGAACCAGTTTAATGATGGTGCGATGAGTTTTAGACATCTAGGTCAAATCTTACTTTATGACTTATGTCGAGATCAGATTGTCATGCTCTAGGTGAAATGAAATGCTTATGTTGTCCTGATCAGGGAGGTTCCCTAGAATTCAGAAAATTCTAGCTACCTGGGGGTTTCTCAGTCTTTTGCGAGTTGCCTGGGCAGAGCTACAGTGATATCCTCTGGTGGTGGAGTCCAATGGAGCATGTATCCACATTTTTGGTGAGAAGCAAATCCAGCAGACCCTGCTTGCCCTGGGCTGGGTGGTCTAGGATATGTCACTGAAATATAGTCTCACAAGGAGGTAATAGAATCCTGTTGCACTTCAAGTCTGGGCTTGCCAAGAGAAGGAAAAAAGACTTGTTGGAGGAAATAATGGCCACAGCTGTCTTTAGGCACCTGATGAACCCAACAGGTATAATTCCTGGCATGATATGGGGCAGGGTGTGCACAGGTGGATCTCTGTGTGGAGTAATTGATGCAATTTTTTTTCGCATTCTCATTTCTGTTCTAAAGAGTAGCTGCTGTATACTTGGTCCATATAGACAACAGGAGAAAAGCATTAGCTATGCTGTGCTTTGAAAGAGAATTTGTATGTTCTTACTAACTACAACTGATGTAGTTAGTAAAAGCATGTCATTTTTTAAAATCCACAATATTTGGTTTCTAAAATAGTTGCAAACAGTTAAAAAAGTCATAAGTGCCTTTAAAAAAATCATCATCATATGCTTGTATTACAGTTTAAAGACCAAAATTGGTTTAAGTCAGCGCTGGAAATGTACATAGTTAACTTAAAAACTCTCTATGGAAGCTGCATGAAATCTATGTGACTTTTTTTTTTTTTTCTTTAATGAAAGAATTCTAGGCTTTAAAATAATCACAATTGTTGTTTATTGAAACCATAATTCAGCTGAAGTCACACTGGTTTTGTTCACTCGAATCCTAAAGTGTTTAGTCCTTTGCAATAAGAGTAATGTGTTTGCAGATTTCAAGTGTATATATTTTAACGAAGTTGTATACTTTTCTCTTTCTTTGAAATACTCCATTATACCTGAAAGTACAAAGTTGAAAGTTACTCACCTTTATGGAAGACACACTTTTCTTGCAGTCTTCTTCCATAACCTGCAGGTATAAAATATATTTATATATATATGTTTTTAGCATAATGAGTCAGTCATATATCGGTATGCAAAGCATTAAGTAAAATTCCTAGAACAGGAGGACACTGCACTCTCTTGCTGTCCTAGTTCACTGAGGATGAAAAATTAATGAAAAAGACTCTATATTTTGTTAGAAATTAACTTTTTTATTCTCTGTTACACACTCAGGAATGTAAATGTATTTCATGAAGGCTCCATCAACCCCTCCTTCATCCTCACAACCACATCCACCCCTTCAACCTGCACCTCAAAAAAAAGGAAAAAGAAGAAAATAATTTTAAACCCAAAACACAACCAACCAACTCCACCCCCTGCCTCCCCCCAGTAGATCAGGATATAAAAGGATAAATCTTTGGGTGTTTTAAAGTCTTGGTCTTGCTCAACTCTAGAACCAAAATCTATTTGCCTTCTAAGAAGACCTCTGCATCCGACACACGAAACTACTTGTGTTATAAAACTATAGAAAGATGGCAGAAGAAAAAGATAGGACATTAGTTATTTGCTTTTTGTAATAAAGAGGTCTGAAATATGTCCTGGGGGTCGTTTGTATTATTTTTAACAGTCATGTATGTTGAGTACCATAAATACATCAGATCCGGTAAAAGAGGATCACTCTTGACTGTTACAGCACAGGGTATATAGAAGCCACTATGTCTGCTTGCACCCAGCAGAGGCCCCAAAGCGCCTGCCAGCAGGTGGCAGTGCATGCCTGGTGTCTGCAGCCACAGAGAGCACCAAGAAATGCAAATTACAGGCATGGGGTATAGCTATAGCTAGCTGTTCTCCGGAGAATTTATAGATGTTATACTTGGTTTGTTCTACTGAACTAACGAAGCTACAATGTGATTGTTTTGTTTGTTGTGTAAAGAAAAAAAAAAAAAAAAAGCTTTGTTGGTAATGTTTTTCTGAGTAGACTAGCAGGGTTTGGTTTCTGTATGCTGTAGAGCATTTGGCTCTACATTCAGAGCTGACACTGCATCGGTTAAGAAATGCTACAATTATCTGAGCTTACTAAAACATAGCTGGAGGGTGTTGATGCACTGGGGAATTGCACGGATAACTTTAGGTTTACTTCTGTTAATAGGTATCACTCAATCACATGGTGCACCCATAGAACATCCCCAGCCTTCTAAAAGAATCACATAAGAAAGTATCTGCCTTGTTTTCATGGCAAATATTATAAATAACATAAAGTATTAAAGGTTTGGGGTTTTTTTGGTTTTTTTTTTTTTTTTAGAAAACTCGTATGACATCCATTCTATAGTACGTATTGGGAGAGGCTTATCTGGCTTTAGAATGCTTTAGGAGAAATAATCTGAAATATCTGCAGTGTAGGAATATTTAATAGCTCATAAACCTCTTCATTAGTAGCATCATTTTCAGTGGGGGATGGTACCCATTTCTCTTATTCTCTGAGCACAGCTACATTTTGTCCATGTAATATACCATGCAATCTCTGTTACCTAGCATATTTTATTTTTCTTCGCTGATCAGTGAGAGCAGTTGCACAGTGAAGCAGGCAGATCCTAATGCTTGCCTGGATAAAAAAAATATACTGCAGTGTAACCTAAGCAAAGTAAACTGCGGCACATTCTCATCCCTCCAGAGAGGAAAAATTGCATGCTGAAGCACACATCATCTCTACTGCAAGAAAAGCCTTTGATGAAAATGAGGAACGACACTTCATAAACAATTTATAGCAATCAAAACCAGCAGTGCCAGACGTGCTCTGCACTTACATTTTCTATTGTCTTAAAAGCACATTACTTTAATGCAATCTCGATAATAATATTTGTAGAATCTGACAGCTGATTTAAAAAAAAAACACAATATGTTTTTCAGAAAACAGATACATGAATTGGAATGTAGTAAACTGTTTTCATTTGCAAAGTAGTAAGTATCTGTAACATTCATGTTCAAAATTGGTCAGAGAATTACATGCTGTATGGCTCTTTGGAGTACTGCTTTGTAAAAATGTCATGCTGGCAGATACCATAGCAACCCCTGTCACGTGGTACTTTTTGATTGCTAAAGTATACAGTAGCTTCATGCCCATATTCTGCAACAGTACTTGCATTATTATGTGTAGATAATGTTTAGTAAAAACTGCATCTGCATCTGCCACATAAGGCAAACTGGACTGTACTAGTGATCATCTCATTCATGGTTTCAAGCAGGAAAAAAGTTAAAATACACTCTCCAATAATAGGTGGTGTGAATCTCTGGTCTAAACTTCTTGATGTCCTTAATGGCTGTCAAGTGTGATGTATAAAAACCTCTGCAGCATTTGTGCAAATACTAGTGTGTTTGTTTATAGAAATGGAATCCAGCTGCTCATGCTCTAAATGTGTAAGACTGGAAATTGGATGGGATTTATGTAGTCATAAATAAGTGGGCAGATAAATGCAGGCTACTCAAAGCCTCTTTCTGGAGCTGCATGTTCATCCGAGAGTAATGCTCAAGAGTCATGTGAATTCACCAGCTTTACTGCTCTTGCTTTCTTGTTTATTTGAAAAGCACTTACCTGGCATTTCATTTATCTGCCATGTTACAATAATCCTTTAGAATTTTGATACTTATATATGAAAATTTTTAAAACCTCAAAGTGGGAATGTTTATGTTGAAAGGATAGTAACCAGTGGCAGATATGGACATAATATGATTTGTATTTTACGATTAAAACCTTTATTTTACTATTGTGTTCTCCTGTATAAGGAGAGCTTCAAACACAGCAAATTGCAAAATGGCACATAGAAAAAGAAATTACAGTGGAGATACTACTGAAAGTTTATTAACACAAAATCTTCTGCAGAAGTTAATTGGAAGTTTATTCAGTCAAAAACTAAAAGATTGTATGAAAGAACATGTCAGTGAGAAAAATCTGCAGCAAAGAATTATTAGAAATGGCTGTCTTGGCACAAGTGAGTGTTTTCTTCTGTGATCAGAGAGAAAACTTAGGAGCAAAAATTATTTTACACACCTGCTAATATCCAAAGCATATTTATGTGTATGTACCCTGTTTTTTCATGTCTATTATTATATAAAATTCTTTCATCATTACTGAATGTGAAAATCTCCTCAGTTCTCTTTAAAAAAAAGGGGGGAAGGTGTAATAGGAGGGCACGCAGATTCAACTTCCATCTTTGCATGACATAAAGATTTTACATGAAAATTCAGTACAAAGTGGAGTGAATGGACTCCTTTTAAAGATTCATGATGGAATAAGATTTTTTTTTTCTCCTATGAAGGACAGAGATAGGTTGAATTTGCAGACTTTCCTAGCCTTTTCAAGAAGCGCTTTCAATAAGATACTTTCCAAAACCCACTCTTTTGTGCAGTTTTGTAGCCTTTCAAAATTTACAGGCTGTAAAGTAACTCAGTAATCTCCATCTAGACAGTGTTTAAAAAAAAAAAAAAGCATGCCTCAGAGCTGCATTCAGTCTGCAGTCTCTTGACTCCGTTTTTGTCATTGGTCTTGTGGAAGCACATATTTGTAGAAAAACAGGTAAGTAGTGTCAGTAGCATCTGAAAACAACATCTCGTGCAAAAGCTTTCTGAAGAATTTAAATCTAACCCATACTGACAACTAGTTGTTTTCCAGTTCTGGGTTCCCTGAAAGAGAAATGTTTCTATTTTCTCTCTTCTAGTTCTGTAGTCTAAATAAAAATAATCTTGGTTAAAAGGTTGCTTCTTTGTTGTCTTGTAAAGAGGAAGAGTACAAGGCATTAATTCAAAAGTACAATATTGGGTGTTATTTTTTGCTCAAGATGGCTTTGCCAAACAGAGAGTGGCAATGTATGCCATTACTGCTCTTCTTTGATGTAAGACATACTGTCCTGGGTTAGCACAGCCCACTCTCACATGCCTCCTCCCTCTATCCCCAAACAAATGGCAGGGAAATCTACAGTGAAAAAAAAACAGCTCTGGGTTGAAGTAAAGAATTGAGGTAAAGAGTTTTATTGGAATTGATGCAATACACCTTAGCCTATTTGCAAACATGTGGGGCAAAGTGAAGCAGCAGCAATGGAAGCCAGCAACCTCTCCTCCACTCCCTGGCCTGCAGCCTGCACAGCAGAAAAAACAACATCCCAAAAAAGGGGAAAACAGAAGCAGCATGCAGGAAGAGGAAGATTCTCATGTTACAATCTGAACTTATCATGGTTGACCTGAAGGGTCAAAATAGGCCTGTACATGTGCTGGATTGCCCAGACTTGTTTTTCTGCTCTCCTTCCTTTTGTTTGGGAAGAAGCAACTGCGGGAAAAAGGATAAAAGACCTGGAGCCATGAAGTCTGAGCTTACACAATTTGTTTTTTCTCCTGCTTGTATCCCTGGTAAGTAAGGTGCATGTGCTTGCCTTGTGCTAAGCTTGTGCTAGGCCTATGCTCTCTCCCTATATGGTTATAGCAAACCTGTGGTTTCACCCAAATATGGTAAGTTTAGCTTACTGCTACACTGATTGGATAAGCTACTTCTGTCCAAAGGCCTGACCAATCTCAGGCATTGATATATAAACAGATAAGCAGGTAACACACGCTTCTGCCATGCTTTTGCCATTATTCTGTGTTCTGCTGTATCCATGCCTGTGATGCCTACCAGCAATGCTCATGCCTAGTTGCTTTATAGCAATATAAGCTATATTCCTACTTCAAGTTTACCGAAAGCAATTTGAATAGCTTTCACACGATAGCTGTGTACAACAGCCAGCGTGAGAAACACTCTTGCTGAGACACATTGCAAGACATCTGCCTGCTTCTCTGGAGCAGCCCTGCATCCCCTGAAGATGAGCAAGACTTGGAGGCACATAGATCCTCAATAGCCAGGACCAGGTCAGAAACTGTCTGTTCCCTTCCTCCCTCCAGCAGCCTGTGGAGCCTGGGGTAAATCAGAAGTCTCAGTAGTAACAGCCAGAGGCCAGACCAGCCAGAAAGGCAATAGACAGAACTCCTTGTAAGCGTTCTGAGTGCTGTCTCAATTCCTTGCTAACCTCGCAAGTCGAGAAAATAATATTTGTGAGTAAATACCTTAAGCTTTGCATTTACCTAGCTTCTGCCCTATGCAGAGGGGACCTGAGTCTATCTAGCGGCCAAGCAGCAATTAACTGCAAAAACCTTCTCTTCCAGTATTAATTAGTTTACTAATAATAATTGAATTCAATCGTTTATGCATATTGATAATTAATACTAGATCTAGGTATTGTTTATGTAATGGGTTCCATGACTATAATAAAAGAATCTGTTTATTATTAAAATTTAGTGGTTGGGGGTGGACAAATTCAAATATCAAAATTAATAATACTAATTTTGAAAATCATTTCACATTAATCAGAACCACCATTCCATCACAGAACTTCAAGCCTTATGACACTTTGCTCCTGACAGCACTTTCATTTTGAAGCTGGCGTAATGGCAGCATGGTGTTGAATATCAGCAGCAGATTCAACTCAACCCATGATGCATACAGAAAAGATTACAGACTAAGCATTATTATTTTGTTTAAGTAAGATTTATAACCTCAAGGTAAATCATGCAGGGATAAGACTTTACAAAATTAATTTAAGAGGCTCTCATGAGATATGCATCCAAGAGCCAAGTCTCTCAAAAGACATTTATATATTAAAGTATAACAATAATAATATTACTTTTTATAGTTCTGAGGCTCAAGGCACTGGAAGGAAACCATGTAAAGGAATGGATAGAAAGGATTTCAGAGTCCAGTAATGAATATAAATGTCTCTCTTTAAAAAAAAGCCAACAAACTTGAACCCTGTTACATGGCATCTTCTCTGCACTTAAGATTAAACATAAGTCAATATCACAGAAACACAGAATCACAGAAATAACCAGGTTGGAAAAGATGTCTAGGATCATCGAGTCCAACCTATCACTTAACCCTTCCAATTAAGCACTAAGTGCCTCATCCAGCCTCCTCTTAAACACCTCCAGGGATGGTGACTCCACCACCTCTCCAAGCAGCGCATTCCAATGGGCAATCGCTCTTTCCCTGTAGAACTTCTTTATAAATTATATTTCTTTAGTTAATTTGTTTAATATTATGCATGTTAACATTTTGTTAAGGAAGGATATGAATATGGGTTAGAAGTGAATTGGCCAATATAAAATATTTTATTAAATATATAAAGAAAATTTCCCCAAACTTATTTACAATTAACACACACAGATCTGTTATATGGTTGGTAAAACTAATTTTGTAGAATGTATATATACAATCGGACTGATTTAAATGATTTTAGGAAAGTTTTAGAAAATTTAAATAATGCAAGAAAGTCTTGCAGCATAAACTGCTGCTTAAAGATTAAACATAAACTTCTACTAACTTCAGAAAAGGAAATATGATTTACTCACTTGTCAGAGTCTCAATATTTGTGATTCAAAAATATATGTAGAGACATAAACGAGAAAAATATAGTCCCAGCCACATGGTGATGATGTGGGGGTTTGCTGCTTGCATAGCTTAAATTGACTGTGTTGCCTGAGAAGATCCAAAGACATGAGACAAACCCTGGGTGGCTTTCAGGAGGTCATCGGAGTGTCAGCCACCTGGGTGAAGCAAGATCCAGGTTCACAGGCTGGAACAGTCCAAACAGGTGCGGTGCACGGCAAAGGGGTCAGCCCTCACTGGAGTGATGGACCAGCAGTCCCCAATGGCACAGACCATCGCTAGGCCATTTCAGAACAGAGCAAGCAGCTTCAGACCCTCAGTGCCAAAGACACATAGGGTCAGGTCTGCTGTTCATGGGGGAGGTGAGTCCACAGCTACACGTGGCGCAAAGCACTCAAGACAAACAGGTAGCGGACAAACAAAAGGCATAATCAATAAACAATTTGACTAGGTTTTTAAGCATTTTGATGAGTGTCTTTGACCAATAGCAACAGATTGCTGCTGACATATAGCAACCCCAGGTTATTTTACCAAAAAAGGTAGCTGCACATGCCTAGCACCATGTTTACCTAAAACAAAGCAGGGTGCAAAACAAGGTCAAATATGGTGTCTGTGTGGCAGAGAGAGAGAGGCACCATGGATTTTGTCTGCTCTCTCGCTTCTTTCATCCCAGGAAAAAGGGGGTGGTGAGACAAGGTGGATACTCAAATAGGTGTTTAGGACATGCAGACTTAGGTATTTTAGGTATCATTTCGACCTTCCACCAAAAGTTTATAGTTATTTATAGCTATTATGTTGGAAGACAACAGTGAAATAGGAGAAGCATTAATACTTAGCTGATTTTTCCATATGGTAGTAATGTAGATAGGTCTTTCTAACTTTTATCAAGTCCATTTGCAATTAGTCAAGAATAAATTAGCCTTCTATCAAGATTAGAGTGCCATGTAATTGGCATAATAACCTGGGTTATTTAACAATACTATGCTCATTCTGTGAGTAAATAATAGAAATTTAAAAACAAATTTCATTGTCATCTGCTAAATGTTAAGTGAATTTTCTGAGTTTAGCTTACCATATTCCTGTAAAACATAAAAACAACCCCTCCTCAAAGCTTTTCTGCTATTCAGACTTCCTGTTTCTGTATATAGAAAGTGGATTTCTGCAAGACTGTGATTAATATCTACAGGTTTCCTGCATAAAATATAGAAATTCTAGTGTCCTACTTTCAGTTTACTTTCTTTGTCAGTTTTTCTGACAATTATAAGAGAAATTAAAGCAATTACTTCAAGTACATAAGACTGATCCTTCCAAGGCAGCGATTAGAATTGCTTCTTACTAAAATAATTAGAGAGCTAAAGTTTGCAGAAGCTGTACTGTACATGGTCTAGTACCTACAGTTGTCACCATTTAGCAACCTTCCTCAATTCTGATACTACTTCTTTCCACAGGTAAAGAATTACAGATTTTTTGAGATACATATTACAGCTGAAAAAAATTTAATAGTTTCAAAATTCATGTACCATTCATTTCATGTGAAGGCCTGTAGTGCCATGTCTAAGAGCTTACACCTATTATTCTATACATTCTGACTTCAAGGTGGCTCTAGTAGAATATAATGCAGTTTCCAAATCTTTACTTTCTCCTTTCTGCTTTACTCCCAGTCTGGAAGAGGGAAGAGATGCTTTTCAAGCAGGAAGACCTGAAGTCAAGTTACTGCAGCAGATAGTTCAAACAGTGGAGCTGAAGAGTAATTGAATCAGATTTAGCAGTCTGATATGACAGCACCAACAAATGCTGCTAGGTAACCTCATTAGCAAATAGACTTCAGCAGCAACTGTAATAAATGTTACTGTAAAGAACAAAGATATTCGTATTTTGAAGAAAAAAGATAGAAACAAGTTGTAATCTTCTACAGGTAATTGTATTCCACAAAGCAAAGCAAAAGAAACCTCCACACCTATATAGCTTTATGTATGTATTCTTTAAAAATCAGATGCATAGTACTCAGCCCCACCCTCATGGAGATAGAAGGCACACTAGAAGTGATTTTTTTTAAAACTCTGAAAGATGACAAAATACCTTAAAATAGCCCATTTAGCTGTAAGTAGAAGCAGATAATAATTCATACCTAGAAATTCATAACCAATTAATTTCCTGATTGTACTTTTAAAAATAGTTATTTCTATCTTTTTTAAAACATGTCCCACATGATGAAAGTGATAAGAACTTTTAGAAAGTATCTTCTATAGGTTTGACTGCATTTTCTTCCGTTTCAAAAGTTTCAAAACGCCAGGGCAATTTCATCTATGAACTTCTCTAATACTTCAGAAGTTTTCTTGTGATACATAATAACATTTCTAAAATCTTGGTAATATATAGAGTAGTAAGTATATGAAAAATATATTTAAAAATAGAATCTTGCAAAGATTAATCAAAATTTCTAGTCTTTCTGAGCAAAGCTCAGGTGCTGGTCTGGTAAACCTTCCTTGGAGATCACCAGCTGCAGACCTTTTCAGTGATGTGAAGCCCTGAGGAACATTTAATGTCAAAAAGCTATCCAAATGCATTGTCATGGGATAAGTCATGACAGTTCCCAAACAGGTATAAAATTATGTCTTTGAACACAACATCTTAATCCTTCAATATGTCTGTTTGTGAAAGCACAACAGTTATCAAATCATTCCTTCCCCTGCATGTTGTGGTTTTTAATCCTTCAATATTGTCATGGTAGGCTTCATAGGTCAAAATAGGTGCATACACGTCCTGGCTTGCCCAGACATGTTTCTCTGCTATCCCTCCTTCTGCTATGTTGACAAGCTACCATGGGAAAGACAACAAAAGAACCTGGACTCTAAGGACCCTTGCTTGCCCAGATCTGTTTTGCTCCTGTTTACATCCTTGTGCCTGCCTCGTGCAAGGCCAAAGTTTTTCCCAAATATGGGTAAGGCAAGCCTATGGCTTCACCTAATATGGTCAGGTTTGGCTAACTGCCATTCTGATGGTCTAATATTTGTATTCATGCTTGCTGCTTGCTTGCCTTCTGCCACACTTTGTAGCATTACGCTTTGCTAATCTATAAGGTAGTTTGTTTGCCTGGAAACTGCTTGCTTCAAGTTTGCCAGGAACAGGCATCAAATACCTCCATGCGATTGGCCTGCATAGCCAGCGCGACATCTGTGCTGAGACTGCACATTGCAAGACATCCTGCCTACACCTGGAAGTCTCCTGCCAAGACAGGAAGCCCTGGAGGTACATGGATCATCCAGAGAAACCGGGACATCTGCCCCTTTCCCAAGCAGCCTGTAAAGTCTGGGAAGAATCAGAACGCTCATCAGCTAACAAGACAGAATTTCCTGCAAGCCTTTGGGTGCTATCTGAAGCTGTAGCTAGCCCTGTGAGTCAATAAATAATATTTTGTGAGTAAATACTTAATGTGATTCACAAATTGCCTTCTGCCATAAGCAGAAAGAAGCTTCCTGAGTCCACCTACTTGGCAAGAAGTATATTGACTGCAAGAATTTTCTCTTCCAGTTCAACTAATGTTTATGTATTGGTAGTTATTTGTTCTAGAGCCTATATTATTCCTCTGTATATTGTTTCCATGACCATTGCAGAAGGACCCGATTATTTTAAAATTAGTGGTCAGGGTGGCAAGAGTGATGAATACCAAAATTAATAAAAAATATTAATTTTGAAAAAGTAATATCTCACATCAATTAATTGCCCCTCCATCACAAATATGTCTATTTGTGAAAGCACAACAGTTATCAAATCATTCCTCCCCTCTGCACATTGCGGTGAAAGCCTTGAATGACAAAATAGCAAACTGGGGTTTCTTAAACAGAGTTTTCTGCTCTTTACTGTTTACCAGTGTGAGGCAAGGGAAATGAGGGAAGATAAATGGGAGGGGGTTGGGGGATGGGGAAGAGAACCTACAACTGATTTCAGTGAGCAGAGCAGTGATAAACACAAAGGAAATGACAAAATTATGCTGGGTTGGAACTTTTTTCTCAGATTGTCAAAGACTGAATTGCCTGAAGTGGTTTATGACTAGTATTATAGACAATCCACTGTTTAATTCAGCATTAAGAAAAATAATGTAATAAAATTCTGAGCCCACTGAAAATATGAACATTTTTCAGTTTAACCTCAGTGAGGGGATTATTTAGGGCAAGGAGCAATTGCACAGATTTCTTTGTATTTAATAAACATGCATGCTTAAGAGTTTCTGGCTGCATATGATCAGTTTATATATTGAGAGATTACTGCAAATTTATCTAAAACGATCTAGTTCTATTACTGTCAATTACACTGATATATCATGATTGATTAATGCTATCACAGAGAGCACAGTGTATTTTTACTAGCATTCTGTATCGCTAACCTATCCTAATCTTAGTTATTTGTAGATAGGAGATGAGTTGGATCACTTCATTGGTTTCATTAGTGCTGTCCCCTAAATACCTTTGGAAATTCCAGAATTGTTTTGGCCTTTCAAAGCAGATTGAAAACATGAGGACATTTATATTCCAGTATAACTGAAGAATATTACAAGTGGCTCAGAAATCTGCTAGGATACACTGTCAATGTAGCAGTTTGTTGGCAGCACAGTTGTGAAAAGCATTCCGGGAAAGCCTTGTCAAAGTGTTTTATAAAAGAACTTTTTATAGTGCTGTTAAGTACTTTTAACGTTCAGAGTTTATATAAGACATTAGCTCAGCTGTTAGACAGTGAATGGAACACAGAGAAGTTAGTGTCAGATCTTAACAAATAAGTAAATTTTCCTGAAGTTGAGTGATTTAGGAAGGAAGTATCATTCTTTGCATATTATCAACGCTAAGTTCTTCTCTTATTCCATAGGTTTACATCAAATTATTTTCCAAGGTTACAGTTTCCTTGCTTGAAAACTATTGTATTGCTACTGAATATCTCAATTCAAGGTGAATATAGTATGAGTAGTACTGACAGCCATAATGTTTATAAAACTGGTTATAATACAATCTTCATTTCATTTAATTGGTTGTATTTTACATGTATGTGTGATTCTCTTCCCCTCCTTAAAATTCTCCAGAATTCTTTGGTGAGTAAGATGTGGTGCTGGTGACTCACTGAGAATTTTGTTTCAGTAGCACTTCTGAAAGTGTCTTCTCTGAAAGCATCTCATCCTTACTAATAGTCAAATAGATGGTCTAAATTAGGCCATAGTTTCACAAACACATTTAACTGCCGTAAGCTGGCAATGTATGTGGAGGAAAAATCCCTGCCCTTCTCTTTCCCCTAGGTTACCACAACCATTTGTGTTGTCCTGCAACAGACTAGATCAGAGAACTAAAAACTCAAGAGAGAACAAAACTAATTTTATTTTTCCAGATAATTTTACTGATCAATTCTGTATGGCAGAAGGGACATGGACAGCATCAAGCAATCCTCTTGTGAAAATATAGCTTTGAATATCTATTGGTGGTCCTTCAAATTAAATCCTTGATTTTTTATCTTTCCTCCTGGAAGAGAAATAAAATTCCCAAGTAAAAAATAAAGCATCTATACTATGAGAAATAAAAATCGAGTTCCAGCCTGCATGGTATCCTATGGTGAAATGGCAATGTAGGTTAACCCCAAACTTGTTTATTATTGCTTTACAATGCTCTGTGCTCTTGACATAGTCTTCGTAATAACAAGAAAGGTGTTAACTAAATTGGTAGCTTTTCATTTTTGGAAAATGGAGGAAATTTATATTTTTATCTCTATTGAATGTTGTTTATTAAACTCATTTCACCAAAATACATTTTTTTCATATCAACAAACTTAATATTTATTAAAATTCTCAAAATGCTTTTTGGGTTTAAAGTGGTATACGCTGAGTTTATTTTGAACTAAATCCACTAGGAGAAATTCAATGGGCTTGAAAGGTACTGTCTCATAAAACAGTGAGGGGCTGCTCACCAGCAGGATTTTGCCAAGATATAAAGCAGCAGCTCCCACAGCGTCCGCAGTTATGTATCACTAACTCACCTGGCTCAGTGTCTTCTCATGATCCTGTAATTCTCAAGAGCATGACTATACAAAATCCTGCCCTGTGCTATTTTTGCCTCTATGCAAATATTTATTGATTAAACAAAAGTAAAGCTTGTAGCTTAAACATCAGTCAAAATAGTATGTTATTATGTTTTCAGAATTATTTTTCTGTGCCATAATTTTGTTATAAACTGATAGTCCTTTATTAAAAAAAAAAAAAAAAGAAAGAAAGAAAAGTAAGCAAATCTAGAAAATAAAATAAAACCAAACAACAAAACACAGGCAAACAGAGGCCCAAGAAGGTATTTAAGGAAATTCAACACCATGGCACCATTGTATCAGAGCTTGTCTATGGACACCTATTATTTAAAATTTCAGTTAATTATTTCACCTCCTGTTCTGTTTACAAGATTATTTTAAAAACACTGTCATCTGATACCTTATTGCTGTAAGTGATGTTAGCAGTATAGCTATATCACTTCATAGCCATGTTCTTCCTTAAGTTCAAACACAAAAAAATAAAATAAACTCAGGAGTAACTTTTGTTTACATAGCTTTGCTTTCTATGCCTTCTGCAGCTAGTTTTATAGCCTCAAAGAGGCGATGCAAATTTTCTTAATTTAAGTTCCAAGGAGAGCAGTTTCACCCATTACTCAGTTGTAGTATATTCTTTTTTTTTTTTTTTTCTGAAATGAAAAGGTGCCTTGGCAGTAAAATGGCAGCAGGGTGGGTGGGTTAAGGCAGAGGCAGTGACCTGGTGAGGTAGGAGGAGAATCGTTGATTCTCAGCTATGATGTGTATTGGAACAGTTACCACAGATACTTGGTGTGGTAAGTTTACTATGTGGTAGTTGTATAAAATCCTGAGTCAGGGATAAGATGTCACCATTCAGGGAATTTATGTTCATTTTCAAGGTGTCTTTCATCTTTTCGTTGCACTTCCCTGTATTACTTAATCCACGAATATCTGTAAATTTTTAGACTCATGTAAAAATAAATGTGTTGGATTTGGTTTCTGGATTTTGAGCACACATAAGAAATGATTAGTGAAGAATGCATGAAATCTGGGGATTAATATGATTTCCTCTTCAGGATTTGCATAACTTGGAAGTGCGTCATGCAGAACTATCTTTACTGTAGCTATGTTTTCCAGGGATCAGAAGAAATCTCTTTTTAAAGAGTTTTTATTCAATTAAAGATATCTTTTTGAATTCTAGAGGCCTTTTTATGAAGCAAAATGTTTCCATGATTTTTTAAAAATAAAACTGGCTGTATACATCTTTACATCTTTTTTTAAACCAGGCAGTCAGTACTTTAAAATATTTAATATTGTTATTACAGTAATTGTTCTCAATTTAGAATCAAAATTAGGAAATTGTGGTTTTTTAAATCACTTCTTAATGTGTAATAGAACACAAAATTCTATTAATACATAATGTCTCATGAAGTGTTTGTTTTTTTGGGTTTTTTTTTAAGCAGCTTGCCACTCCACTTTAATGGCTTTTTATAATTTTTGGGTACCTCAACCTGCCAGCCTGAGTCATGCCATCAGGAAGCTGATTGTATCTAAGCGGAATGTATCCTCAGATGGTGATTTTTAAAGCCAACCTGATAGTGTTATCTCACATTTGTGAGCAACTATGAGAAATTCTCCCTTCCTCAAAATCCTTATCAACCATTAAGAAATTCAGCTCTAAGCAGGAATAAACCTTTTTGACAACAAACCTGTATAAATTCACTTCTTTGAATAACATTTTTTTCTGATAGAAATATTTAAGAGCCTGCATCTGAAAATAATTGATTAACATAATTACTGTGTATGTCTAATAATTACATATATCTCTTAAATAAGTTAAAATATAATTTCTTACCTTTTAAAGGTTTTAATCCAAGCAGTACTCCCCTAAGAATTAATAGAATCATCCTCCCTTATCTTTAGGCTCTGTGCCAAGATTGCTGAGTATGGGGGGGGAAAAAAAAAAAACAAAGCCCAGAGGCTTTAATATTAAGTCCCACCTGTCCTTCTACAAATACTAATAAAAAAATATCTCACGTGGATATCAGTTTCATTAAATGTACAAAGATTCTGGAGACAAAAATGGAGAGAGACTGGATTAATTCTGCAGCATGCTTTCTGAGCAGGGGTTAAAATTCTGAAGCAGACCGCCAGCATGCTCTGCAGCAGTTTGCAGGTGTTGTCAGGGCAGCATCCTTTTGCAGTGTGTGTTCTCAGAAATCCTGATTTTGCTGATGCCTTTTAAGAGAATATTGAGAAATTCAATAAAGTCCTGGTTCCTTAGAGGTTTATGAGCATAATTTAACACTATGAGGTCCAGAGATCTGAACAAGCTGAAAGAATATAGTCTTCATGATACACCTTCAGCAGTGTCTGTACTACTGTAATAATTAATTAAATACCTGCAAGTGCTATTTACTTAATCTGTAGGAACAGAAATTGGTAGTAAACCTTTAGCTTTTGTGAGTTTTGTTCCCAATATGGAATATTGGGATTGAATAATTAACTTTAATATTAAATAAACCCGAAACAACCAGCTAATATTTTTGAAAGTAAAAGGGAGCACAACAAAAAATGAGTAGTGCCAGTGAATTTAATATTTCAAGGTGAATAGTGCCTATAACTTGCATTTTAATTTTTTAAAAAAATTATTATTATTTTATTCAGGGCAAAAATAGCAGACTGATTATATGTACCACCAAATGAAATGCCAGTGCATGGTAACTTGAGCCAAGAATGGTAGTGAAAACCTGCAGGCTGATGGGTGGTGTAGTGGATGAGATTGCTGCATGATTATTAAGAAAAGCATGAAGGTACGGGCATGTAAAAAAGGCAGACAAGCACTACTTTGAACCTTATTTTATTGACAATTAAAAACAACATAGCAAATTGAGGAGTTCATTTCTACCTGCCATATGGGAAGGGAAGCAATACAGGCTTTGGAGAGCCTGAGTCAAAGACTTTGGTGTTACAGAAAAAGGTTTGTTCTCTGGAAATGACAGCTGTGGGGTAGCAGGGTAGCAAGCAGTGCAACACCTTTTCCTAAAAGCCTGTGTCTAGACACACCTAGTGACTTCAACATTTGATGATATAGTTAGACCTAAATGCATTAATGCCATTCTATGCCTCAGTGTATTACACAGAAGTGGGAGTAGGTCTGCAGGAGTTTGGTTTAGGCAGATTGTTATTTTCCCTGCCTCAACACTAGCACTGTCCTAGGCTCAATGCAAAAACAGATGGATACCTCTACAGAGTGTTACCCTACTCCTATCATCTTTTCCATGATTTGGTTAAACAGAAAGACAGTGTTTTGATTTCGATGGTTGTAGTAGAAATAAACTTGATTTCCTGATGTTTTACTAATTATGAAACTAATGTAAAGGCAAAGCACTTGCTCTGTATAATGATGTAGACACTGAGGAGTAATTTTAGGTTAAATACTCTTTTATTTTCGTCCCCTGCCCCCCCCTTTTTTTTTTTTGTTTGTTTATTTTGTTTGTTGGGATTTTTAATTTGTCTTTTCTTTTGTTTTGTTTTGTTATTTTTACAATATGAAGAAGTTCCTCCTGTCTCCTGACTGCCATTCAAAGAATTACCGGTAAGTACAACACTTGAATTGAATACTCTTCTACTTTGTTCAGGTTTTCATTTGAAAAAAAATATTCACATGGGTATGTTAACAGGGAAACAGGATGGTAGACATTACCTAAGAATTTTACCTACCACCATTTATACTATGCCTGAGTTCCTCAGCGTTTAAAAAAATGACAAGACACGCTAAATAAAATAAAAATTATGGGGCTAGCAGGTAAACAAGTTACTTTTCACTTACTTTCTATGGCACATCTGACAAATAATGATTCCCCTGATCATACTTGCAATATTTTTTGTTGTATCTAACAAAGTTTTTGTTTAAGGGGGAATTGTTATTTCAATTAAAAATGACAGATGATATTTCATTCTGGTGATTGCTAATGAGATCTAGACCCCACTTCTAGCTTTAGATATGAAGCCAGCAGTCTTAATCTCTCTAGTACTTTAACGATTGTGAGCAGCTACCATTTGATGGTCATTCAGCAGCCCGCGTGAAAGGTATTAGTCATTTGTGGGGCAGTGTAAAGAAGCCTGCATTGCTGCTCTGGATGTTCTCTATATAAATAGACAGAAGAATTCTCCAGAGATGTCCATCTGGCACCTCTCACAAGGTTTGCATTTACTTACTATTAATTATTAATTGTTAAGTGCTTCCAGAACACTTGATATTGTAAAAAGTAGAAAGATACAGTCCCTGCCTTTGGAGTAGCTTACTTTAGAAGATAAGCAAAGCCAGCTCAGTCTTTTCCTGTACAACAAATACAGTATGCTTTGTGTTCAAATTCTTGGAAACTCAAATAATATGGACTTCAAGGCAGTTTATGTAACATTTCTTTACTGACTTTCACATTAATCAGTTGAGAGTGAAAGAACTGTCAGACCTTACTTGGCTATATGCAGAGTGACAGATTTCACTGTTCTGAACAATTGGTCCCAATTGGTCTTATTTCTTATTTGAGGTTTCAAATAGTTTGTGAAAGCTATCAAATTTCATGTTAATCTCCTCAATAGAAGAATCTCTGGATGGGAAGACAAGTCAGAATTCGTGCATACAGAGGAGCAGGAGCCTCTGACTAGTCTGCTCCCTTCTCCATAAGGCAGAAAGTTTAATGAAATACTGCTAGGGGGTGGAAGATGAGGAATTAATAGGGTAAGGGTTGCATTCTCTTGAAGAAAGAAAACATATACAATGCCCTACATATTAGAAGAATCACAAGCATGATGATCACTTTTTGGAAAGCTTCACAAGTATATTGAAGTGATAAATGTTAAGATGTGGGTGCATGAGGGGGAAAAGACATGGAAGGGAAAAACAGGTGAGAGGAAGTGGGTGACCTGTAGCATGCAGAGAAAGAGACAAATAAAATTATTGAGAAAAAGGTAGAGATAGAAGAAAAAATATGATCCTGTCTTAAAAACATCATCACAATAGGTTCTGAAGACTGTATGTTTTACTTGTAGTGAGCTGATACCTGAATGAATCAATTGCTTTAATTGAACAGTAGATTACAATTATAAGAGGAAGGGTAAAATAAGAGAGATTGGAAATGTGTGCTGGTTTGAACTAATTGGAGAATTTGAGTGAGAAATTCGACTATTGGCTGAGAGAGGAAACCACAGTATGTCACTTCACCCAGAGCTTTACTGAGAAAGAAAAAAAAAGTTGTTTTAAAAGTGTAACCCAAACATAGATAATGGAGAGTTTCAGACATCTCTGGGCTGTGGCTGCTTCTCTTGCATGGTTCCTTTTGTCTCTGCCTTTTGTAGCTGATTCTTCATAATTCTAACTTCTTTCCTACTACTAATCCTCAGCTTATCTGCAGCACCAAGAGGTGGTGAGATAAGATTGGGGAAGGAGGGAATGGTGGTAGGGGTGGTTGGTTACCCCTCATGGGGATTTAGATCTCTGAGAGGGCTGTGGTGTTTCTGTATTACCTGTTCACTGTATATATTTGTAAATATCTGTTATACATTGTAAACATTTGCTTGTATATTGTGAATTGCTGTAAATATAAAGCTTCATTTATCAACTTCCAGTGTTCTGAGTCCTAGCCGGGGTTTATTTCAAAAGGTGGGGGGGCAGGTAACTGCTAAACCACCACAAAATTGTAAGTCTGGGGGTTCCTAACTGGATGACATTTGAGGTACCAGGTCAGAACAAATGAGTTGCAAGACTTATGGCTTGTCTGCCTACAGGTCTCACTGAAGCTAACTCAGTGAGCCTTTTGCCTGGAGCTTGTCAGGACTACAGAGTGCTGGCTGCCAAAAAGGCAGGCTGTCTTCTAAGAGAGGTAGTAGGTGTTTGGAGCTGGTTAGCTTCCTTTTGTTCAGTATATGTGAGCCTAAATCATCTTGAGGTAGTAAGTTTTAGCAAAACAAGTAGATCATATATACTAAATCTGTTCCCTGTTGGTAACTTTCGTTCTGTTAAATCAGAGCTGCATAATCACCATGTACTCATCAAATTCCCAAATGGAAGGTCCACAGATGCCAATCTCAGATGAAACTGGGTAAGCACAACTCAGAAAAATTAAGACACAGCCACTTAGCTCATTATGATTTCACTTCTCAGTTCAAGATACCAGATACTCCCCAGTGTCATTACAACCCAGTTCAAACCCTTTTACAGAAAGGTATTCAAGTCTATATATCAGAAATCTATTATAAATATCTAAAAGCATCACATACATCAACGTATACTTCGCCTGAATGGGATCTTGACAAATTAGTATTAGTTTTGAAGAAATAGGTGTGATAGCCCAATCCTCTATTGTCTCAAAAGAATGTGTGCAGCAGGACACGGTTGATATCCCATAATGACTCCTGATCTAGTTGTGGCTGCCCCTGCTTACGGCAGAGGGTGTTGGATTAGATGACCTTTGGAGGTCCCTTCCAACTCAGACCATTCTATGATTCTATGACTCAAAGTGTGACATATCCAGTCTTGAACTGATGTAGCAATGGCCTTAATAGCTCTGAAGGAAAGCTGCTGGCTTAACAATGAGAAGAGAGAATTCCTGCGGTTGCAGGAACAGTACCATGTGGCAGACATTGCTCTACAGGGGCCTAGTGCACACCTCTTTTTGTGATTTGGAAAGATTGCTTCCCCTGCCAAAAGGGTATAAAAAGAGCACAGCTTCTGGGTTCCATGTGTTGCATCTACCACAGAAAACCCTGCTGGGATGTACACTTACCACTGAAGGACTTGGACTATGCCTGCAAAAATGTGACTGGATCCAAGGAGTGGTGATATCATTCTTTCTTTCTCCCTCTCTCTTTCTCTCTCTTTCTCTCTCCTCTTTTCCTTTCCTTTTTCTTCCCACTTTCCCTCAGAATTATCCTTATACTGGCTAACCAGCTCTCCCTCTTTCCAGAGAGTGTTCACCTCTTCCCTAGTCTTATCATTCATATATCTATAGAAGCTTTTATTGTTTCTCTTGATGTCCCTATACAGATTTAATTCTATCTGGGCTTCAGCTTTCCTGATCTGACCTCTGGCTACTAGGACAACTTTTCTGTATTCCTCCTGGCACATGTGTCCCTGCTTCCACTCCTGTTAGGCCTTGTTTTTATGTTGAAGAGTGTCCAGGAGCAACAGAAAGAGGCAAAGAAATTCTGAACCTTCTCAGCTTTGATTTTCAGGTTACTGGAACATATAATGCTTCACTCTTCTTGAAAATAGAAATACAGGCACCAAGGGGAATTTGAAAGATGAAGAGGTTATTATGGAAAATAATACAGCATACATACATGTTTTCCTCTAGAGACTGTGCTACACAGAAGCAGACCCATATGCCTTTATTACAGCTGCACAAAATTTCTGCTTCTTTGTGTTTCTGATTGACTCTGATGTCTCACAATCAAGAGTTCCAATTTCCAGTGTTTTCTCTTATATTACGTTACGTGAATATACCTTAGACAGGTTTCTCCAGAGCATTTGGGTACATACAAGGAAATATCAAGAGGTAAGGTCATGGAAAAGCTTCCTAAGTTCCTGTATTTGAATACTACAGAATGTTTAGGGAGATGAGGCTTTGTAATCCTGAGCTGTATCAGATAATATTAGAGCAAAACCTTCAAAATACATATGAAGACTGAGCCACATCTATACAGAAAAAGTCATGCACAGTTTTATGCAATGGTAGTTTTAAACAATAAATGCAGGAATTTAAATTTGCCAAAACAGTTACAAATCTAAGGTTTACATGTTGTATTAGATGTACTGTAATTACAAGTTAAAATATAAAATATATTGCATTTTATTCAGTTGTTGGTTTGGTTTGGGTTTTGCTTTTAAATTACTTTTTTGGGCAATAGAATTTTCCTCACTGGTGTTGCAATAGGCTAAACTGGTTTAGACTGAAGGCTTTATTATCTTTCTAAAGATTGCGGGGGTTTGTGGGTTTTTTTCCCCAAAAATATATCATCACTTGTTCTGCACTTTGCTTGCAGGATTTCAGTTGAAAATTATCCAAACTATCTTTGGTAATTATTTTTCTAGTTACTGTTACAAGCTGAAGATCCTTTGGGAGATTGTCGCATTACATGTCCATAATTATTTCAACTCCCTCTTGTTTCTGTTCAATAAAAAATTAAGATCAATAGCTCTTGGCTCAAAATAGCTACACAGAGCTTCTTGTCTCTGCAGGCCAGAAATCCCAACTTACATAAACAGCAAATTATTAGCACCACAAAAACCTGCATTAAGTTGTCTATTATTCCCCATTCATCCAGAGACTGTGTGAATCCTTTTTCTGTAAGTTATATCTTTATATCGGATAGACTGCAAAAATATTTGGGAATAGGAGGAAACTATTCCTGGGAGTATGCTGAAGGAACCTTGGAAATGTTCCATAAGCTTAATGTATTCCGGTGGCTACTCTTAGCTGAAGCTGGTGATTGTAAGATTTCAGGCTCCAGTTGAATATAAAGCATGCAAAACAAGGCAGATAGGAATTTGAATCAAGGTAAACTTTCATGCTGCATTCTAAATCATTAGAGGAGCTGTGCTTTGTATTGTGATACTGTCCAGGAAAGAATACTACCTTTTGTAATATTCTGAGTGATTTTGCAACTTTGTTTGGGTCATGTTTTTGTGGTACAGCCTGGTTGTGTGTGTTGGACTTAAGGAAAAAGAAAAAATAATCTTTCCGCTCTTCTGCAGCTCCTGGGATGCACTAAAAGCCATTTCAATTATAATTCCGTTGTCTTAACACACCATGTACTATTTCTGGTGGCAATATAAAAAACATTTAATTTTCAATCATTTGTAGTATGTCCAGAACCTCCACCTTTGCGTATTTTTTTTCTCAAAGCTAGATCAGAAAAGAACTCCTCTGTCCAAAAATTTTGTAATGAAAACATAACACCCCCACCCCCGCCAAAAAAAAAAACCAAACAAAAAAAACCCCAGCAACACAAATGCAGCTAAGGACTCTAGGATAAAAACATTTAAGTCCAAGTTATCAAGAATCATGTCTTAACTATGTTATGACTTAGATAGGCCTGCTTCTGCCCCTATTTCTCATTTCAAATCTCAGCTAAAGGATTGCTAAAAATACAAAACATTATGTGAGAATTTCAGTATGGTCTAAATATAAACATGTGAATACACTCTCAGTAATCACAGCACTAGTAGTTAGTCCTTGTGACTGTTAAGCATAGATTGTTTTTTTTTGGAAAAGCAGAAGCAGCACATTTTTAGCAACACATTGTTAGCATGAATGAGAAAGAGAGAATCAAGATTCTATTTTATTTTTAGTATTTTGTATGCTGTCTTCTGACATATCAGGCATGGATTTCATTTTATTAGTGTATATCAAAAGTTGAAATAAATGAGATTAATGAATGAAGGCTTGATGAACAATAGTAATATTCCTTATTATTAGCACAACTAACAGCAAGTCTTAACACACGTGACACTCAGAACACTGGAGCAGTGCCAATCTTACTCCAAATTTATAAACACTAGAAATGACATTTTGAGGAACTATTGATTAGTTACATGGATGTCAAGTAAAATAGTGAAGATTTTTTGATTTCAGGAAAAAAAAAATAGAGGCTAAAGTGGTAATTATGGTAATCAGAACAAAGATAAATCTTGCCAAATTATTTCTTTATTTGAGAAGATTATAGATCTGTTTAAAAAGGCAAATGTAGAAGCACAGGTTTTTAAGGCACTTAATATAATATATTCATTAAACATTTAATTTGGAAATCATAGAGTATATATTAGCTGAGCTACAACCTGGGCTGCTAGATTTTAAAATATTATGAATGGGCAGATGTAGCTTGGTGGTATTTTTCCTAGGAAGCACAGTCTATGAACAAATTTTTTATCTAGTCCAATTAGTCAGTTAGACAATAAGATTTTTGGTAGAAAAGTTTGCAGATTGCAAGGAAGAAGAAGAAGGGTAACAAAACTGCTCTTTCAGGGCAAGCTGAAAGTCTGGTTTAAAAATTCAGGTTGAAGACATAATATTTCAATCTAGTCAAATGCAAGATACAGCAACTGGGACTTAAAGTTAATTTTCAAATTAAGCAAGAATGAAAGTGAGTGGTCTGGGAAAGAAGGCTGTAGTGTGATCTTTGACGACTGGAATGGGGAGTAGCAAGTAGAAGCTTGAATGTGAGCATGGTTTGACTTGGAACATGTTGCACCGATGAGAGTTCTTTAGGATATTACACCTTTTCTTCCAGAAAGACTTTGGTATTCTACTCATAGATTGTGGGAATGCCACAAATGTGTTCTGAGAGACAGTGAGACTTACACCAGGCCTCAAGAATTCGGCTTATGAATGTGCTGAAGTCAAAATGAATAAACACACATGACCACATGCGGAGGTTTAGCAGGTACCTGCCACCCCACCTTTTGAAATAAACCCCGGCTAGGACTCAGAACACTGGAAGTTGATAAACAAAGCTTTATATTTACAGCAATGCACAATATACAAGCAAATATTTACAATGTGTAACAGATGTTTACAAATATTTACAGTGAACAGGTAATACAGAAACACCACAGCCCTCTAAGAGATCTAAATCCCCATGAGGGGTAACCAACCACCCCTACCACCATTCCCTCCTTCCCCAATCTTATCTCACCACCTCTTGGTGCTGCAGATAAGCTGAGGTAGATCGGCCAGGGGGATTAGTAGTAGGAAACAAGTTAGTAGAATTATTGAGAATCAGCTACAAAAGACAGAGACAAAGGAACCATGCAAAGAGCAGCTGCAGCCCAGAGATGCCTGAAACCGTCTGACTATCTATGTTTGGGCTACACTTTTTTGAAACAACTTTTTTTTCTTTCTCAGTAGAACTCTGGGTGAAATGACATACTGTGGTTTCCTCTCTCAGCCAATAGTCTAATTTCTCACTCAAATTCTCCAATTAGTTCAAACCAGCACACCACAGGAGAAGATGTATCATGGTTCCAGGTTATCTCAGATTTCCTAAAAAAAAATAATCTACAGAGACCAAGATCCATCCCATGGATCTAGATGGACACCCCCAGATATCATAACTCTGTTATTCAATCCCATAAACCTGTAGATACTTTAAAAGTGAAGCAGCAAGGTCAATTTGCTCTCTTTTCTCTCTTTTCCTTTCAGCTCTCCAGAGGGATCCACATCTGGTAACCATATAGGAGTACCCTAGGCTGTGGCCTTCGAGGCCATGGCCAGCAGTGAACCCAGCCTGCCTGGGGCCTAACTGGGAGAGAATGGGAGATGGGAGAAAATGAGCACTGGGGGTTTGGTGGTATTTTGTTTGCTTGGGGGGAAGGTTTTGGGGGGGAATTCATTTCACAGGATCAGAGGATGTTAGGAGTTGGAAGGGACCCAAAGAAATTATCAAGTCCAATCCCCTGCCAGAGCAGGACCATTCAATCTAGCTCAGGTCACAGAGGAACACATGCAGATGGGACTAGAAAGTTTCCAGAAAAGGAGACTCTGCAACCTCTCTGGGGAGGCTGTTCCAGTGTTCTGTGACCCTTACAATATAGTTTCCCTCTTGTGTTGAGGTGGAACCTCCTGTGCTGCAGCTTATGTCCATTGCTCCTTATCCTACCACAGGAAGCATGTGAGAAGAGCCTGTCCCTCCACTCCTGACCCCCAGCCCTCAGATATTTATAAACATTCATTAAATCCCCTCTCAATCTTCTCTTCTCCAGACTAAAAATCCCCAGGTCCCTCAGCCTCTCCTCATAAGGCAGTGCTCCAGTCCCCTAATCACCCTTGTAGCCCTCTGATGGACCTTCTCCAGCAGATCCCTGTCCTTCCTAAACTGGGGAGCCCAAAACTGAACACAGTACTTAAGATAGGGTCTAACCAGGGCAGAGTAGAGGCGGCAGAGAAACTCCCTTCATCTGCTGGACACACTCTTCCTAATGCACCCCAGGATCCCATTGGCTTTCTTGGCCACAAGGGTACATTGCTGTCCCATGGACATCTTGTTACCTACTAGGACTCTCAGGTCCCTCTCCACAGGGCTGCTCTCCAGCAGATCACCTTCCACTCTGTACTGGTGCAGTTTATTATTCTTCCCCAGATGCAGGAGTCTGCACTTGTCTTTGTTGAACCTCATTTTATTCCTCTGTGCCCAGCTCTCCAGTCTGTCCAGGTCTCACTGGATGGCCACACAGCCTTCAGCTGTATCAGCCAAGCCTCCCAGTTTGATGTCATCAGCAAACTTGCTGAGCAGACACTGTCCCCTCATCAATGTCATTGGTGAAGATGTTGAACAGTACCGGACCCAGCACTGATCCCTAGGGGACTCCACTAGACACAGCTCTCCAGCTGGACTTGGCACCTTTTAGCATTTAAGCTATAATAAAGTGTTGAAACTGTACCCAGATGTGGGTACCCATGTGTCAGTGCATTCCCTGACCCTCAACATCTACAAGATACTACACTGGGTCTCCTCAGCATGTCTGACAATGGAATAATACTGCCTAACAAACAGTAGCTTACAGAAGTTGAGTTCACATTGCAAAATGCAGTTTATTGGAACAAAACCACAAAGGGAAATGCACATAGAACTGTCCTGGGCCTTTAATTCAGATTCAGAGCAAATAAAATTTAAACTATTCACTTCCGTCTTGAGCCCTGAGGCCCCAGAGGAAATCAGAATAAAGGAGGTTGGTTGGTTGATGAGGACTGGGCTAGGTAGCAATTAAGCACTCTGGTCATCCGCAAATCTGTGGGTCCTAATGGGATGCTCTTGTGGGTGCTGAGGAAGCTGGCAGAAGTCTTTGCTAGGCCACTTTCCCTCATCTTTGGTAAGTTGTGGAGAACAGCAGAGCTGCCTGAGGACTGGAGGAAAGAAAATGTCCCTCCAGTCTTCAAAAAGGGAAAGAAGGAGGGTCTAGATAACTATAGACTGGTCAGCCTCACCTCCATCCCTGGGAAGGTGATGGAACAACTTACACTGATGCTCTCTCAGGGCATATCAAGGGTAAGAGGGTCATTAGGAGCAGTCAACATAGTTTTACCAAGGGGATGTCATGTTTGACTGCCTGGAAAGCCTTTTATGCAGACATAACTGGGTGGATAGATGATGGTAGAGCTGTGGATATGGTTTATCTTGATTTCAGTAAAGCATTTGACACAGTCTGCCACAGCATCCTCACAGGTAAACTGAGGCAGTGTGGTCTGGATGATCAACTAGTGAGGTGAATGTGAACTGGTTGAATGAAAGAAGTCAGAGAGTTGTGGTCAATAGGACAGCATCTAGTTGGAGGTCTGTATCTAGTGAAGTCCCTCAGGGAGGTGGTACTGGGACCAGTACTATTCAGTGACCTGGATGAGGGAACAGAGTGCACTGTCAGGAAGTGTGCTGATGACACAAATCTAGGAGGAGTGGCTGACACCTGAAGAGAAATTTAATGAAATACAAGTGTAGAGTCTTGCACCTGGGAAAGAACAACCCTGTGAACTAGTGTCCCCATGGGACTGACCTACTGGAGAGCACAGAAGAAGAGAGGAACCTGGGCCTCCTGGTCAGTAAAAGGATGACTATGAGCCAGCAATATGTCATTGTGCCCAAGAAGAACAATAGTATATTGGTATATTAGTATATTAGAAGGGCTGTGTTTAGTAGGTTGAGGGAAAGGTTCTCCTTCCCCTCTACTCTGCGCTGGTGAGACCACATCTGCAATATTGTGTCCAGCTCAGGGTCCCTCAGTTCAGTAAGGACATGGAACTGCTTGAAAGAGTACAGCACGGAGCCATGAAGATGATTAAGGGAGTGGAACATCTCCCTTATGAAGAAAGGCTGAGGGAGCTGGGGCTCTTTAGCTTGGAGGAGACTGAGGAGAGACCTCATTCATGTTTATAAATATGTGAAGAGAGAATGTCAGGAGGACAGTGCCAGGTTCATCTCAGCAATGGGCAATAGGTGCAAGCTGGAGCATAGGAGGTAGAATTAAGGAAAACCTTTATCACTGCAAGGGTGAAAAAATACTGGAAAAGGCTGCCCATGGAGGTCATGGAGTCTCCTCTGGAGACGTTCAAAACCCTCTTGGACACATTCCTGTGTGACATACTCTAGGTAATAGTGCTTTGGCAGGAGAGTTGGACTAGACGATCTTTCAAGTTCTCTTCCAACCCCTGATGTTCTGTGATTCTGTAATTTATCAATCAGAAATTCCTCTTTTCCCTTCATCTTGAAAGAGTATTTTTCCTATAACTAATAACAATCAGATTATGTCCTTTAGAGGTCATGAAGCAACTTCTCCTTCATGCATAAATCAGTCAGCTGTATTCTGTTTATTCTTTTATCTCTGAATTGCTTTGAGGCAGCATAAATTAGCCACTGGGGACTAAGATAATTTTTTGAATATACCTTTAGTCTGAAAGGCTAGTGGGAATGAGCTGTATCTGCCTTATGAACTCAGCTTCCAGCTATAGTTCTGATCAGCAGAGAAAGGTTTTCAAGGGCTTTTCCCTTTCTCTCTTCAGTGCACCTAGCAATCACTTGCCCACAGGAGGCATTTGCAACATTTCTTTCTCTTCACTATGTGCCCTTTGTCACCCAATTATTTAATCTCTTCCTGATTTCAGTAAAAATAAATAAATTGTGGTTTCATTAGAGGAGTAACTGAACTAAATCAAGTGGATTGAAAATTCTATGAAACAATGTTGCTTGCATCTTCCAGGTTTTTTTCCGCTTAGAATCTGAAGTGGCTGCAACTGAATAAAATCATCAGGAATTAGCATTCAGTTTTATACTGCAATTGAAAACACTTAGGATTAGCTCTCAGCAATGGCAGATTGTAACATACTGTTCCAACTCTAGACTGATATGACTAGCAGACCCAGAGTAACAAATAGCAGGGCAGAGGTAGCAGAAGGAATGAAGCAATACAACCCTGCAACCAGTATAAAAGTGACTCTCCTTAGGCTTAATTTTAGGGAAGCAGCAATTATATAATTAGTGTCTCACTGAATCCTTACATTAAAGATAAAAAAGGAGAAGAAATAGAAAGTTCAATGGAAAGCCCCCTGTTTCTGGAAAGCCAGAGAAATAGAAATCCTGGAAGTCCTATTAATGTTTCTGTCCAAGTGAGGAATTCTCACACATCTTGTGAGAGAGTGCTCAGTCTTTTTCACAAATGATTCTTTTTTCAACCTGCAGCTTTCAAGTTGTTCTTAGCTAAAAGAACAGATACATTTGCAAGTCTACCTTTAGACACAGAAGCACAAGTCTGCATTTTTCAAGGAGATGATTGACAGTTGACATAAACTGAAATACTCTGGGAAGAACATGGTCTCTGGCAGGACTATAATAGCCATCCCAATACTACACTTTTTAAGTGATTGAAGAGTGAAGAGTAGAGAATCTTTTTTGAGGGTACATTGTTACAGCTTCCAATAAAAATGAAAAAATGTTGAATACTTCAGTAAATATACTGAACTAAAGAATTTTGTTTTGTTAAAGTGCTATGAAGACTATAATTTGCTGAATTCATCCGAGATGACCTGGACAAAATGTCATTGACCTCTAAAAACTTGGTGATTTGAATATAACTGTAGCTGAATCTTGAAGAATGGTCCACTAGGAGTGATTGAAGGAAGGGGAAATTCTGCAATAGATTTCTGTGAGATCTTACTGTTTTACAGTGTGGAAGCAACTGAAAATTGATCAACATAATCAGCTAGCATCTTGAAAAGACACAGTATGTGGAGCACTCTTTCGGTCAGTTTATGGCTGATATTTTTTTTTTTTTTCTCTCTTCTCTGCATAACAGTAAGCCACAGTGGCTTACAAGGACATTCAGTTTACTTTCTCACATAAGAGACTGAAAAAGAAACAGCTGTGTCAAAAAGATAAGCACAATAAGCAAAAATGCATCTTAAAAAAAACCCCACAAAATTTCATGTCTCTATCCTGTAAACTTCAAAATACTATTGCTGATTATACAATTGTTGTGTTTATTTGTTTTAGTTTAGAGTTTATTTACCTGATAGGTCAATGGATAGTGGCCAAATAAATAGTTATCCTGACAAACAAAACAAATGTAAAAAAAAGAAAAGACACTTTAGGAGTTGCTGAATTTTCTTTCTTTTTTTAAAGCTTATATATAGTACTTCTACACTCAACATTAAACAAGAGAGCACTTAAACTGTATTTGAAATGTATATGTAAACCTATATTTAAAGAATGTTGGCAAGGATGTATTCTGCTATACAAATAAAAAATCCAGAGCATATCAATCATCATGATGGCTGAACTGAAAAACCTCAGAATCTGAGAGCTGCAGATAGCTTACAGCACCCTGAATCCTCCTTCCCTGCAAAGGACTATCCTCAAATTGCAAAGATTTGGAAGATCTGTGTCTCTTGCACTGACTGCAGGTTCCATGTCAATGTCAAAGCTGTTGATCTGAAAGATTTCTTTCATTCTTATTAATTTTTATCTCTAGGTTGGTGGAGAACTAGACAGAAGCATGCTTTGACTTAAACACCTGTGCATTTTCCACATTTGACACCCAGGATAGCATGAAGGCTGTACACCATTTTGCCTTTGCTTGTAGTGTGCAAGTCCGAAGTTTGAATGTGGAATACATAGGCTGGAAAGATTTCATTACTGCTCAGAATGTCCTCTATGGAAAACAGCTAGAGACCTGAAAAGTTGCCAGAGACACAGGCTTCTCTTTTAAGCAATTGTGAGCTCTTATATTCTAAGCTATACCCAAGTGACTAGGAGCCTCCTGCAAAGAAAACCAAAAGACTGACAAAGAGCTGTGTTATGTCCTGGAACCATCCCAATAGTGGAAATAAGAGGAGCAGGATTCAGGACCTGGAACTTTTTCTTTGATGGAAACCAAGTAGATATTTAGAAAGCATTTAACATATCCCCCACACCATTGGCATCATGCAGTTATTAAGCATATTTCAAAAAATTCTGACCAAAAAATAAATACAAGAAGAATCCATTTTCTATAGAGAACTAAACCTGGGTATTTTGTTTGTTTGTTGGTTGGTTGTTTTTGTGGTTTTTTGGGGTTTTTTTTTTGTGGTTCTAGAAGTACAGACATTTAAAAGAACTGAAAATAGATTAAAATTTAATGAAGGCTAAATATGGTTGGTTTGACAGATCCAGGTCTGATGTCATCTGAAGAAAATGAAAAATAAGCTGCTTGGATTCAGAATTAAACTGGAATTACAAATTTCTGGTTTTTTAAATTTAAAAATCAGTATTGGAGTGTTTCTAGGTGGGCTGCCCAGGCTTGTGAACTTGTTGATGGCAGTACGTCTTTCAAGATTTTGTGTTAGGCAGCTCTGTGTCTCTAGTGAATCAGTACAAACAAATGCTGTGTGCTGTGGGCTATTCAGGCAGGTTTGGGGTGGGGGCAGGGTGGGGAAGGGCACATTATTGCTTTTAGTGTTAATGGTACATTTATTATGTTGAGCCATAAATCTGTTTTGCCTGACATTGTTCTTAGACATCAATAACACATTACTTGAAGCTCAAGGTACTGTTACTACAATTTCCAGAAATGTTTTCTTGAATGACTTGCAACTTCACCATCTTAGACTCCAAAACTAAGTCTGTATTATTTCTTGCTTTTCAGTTTGTAGTTTAGGGAGATACTGGGGGAAGGAATCTAAATTAAACGTCTTGGAATAACTAAGAAAAAAAAAATTAAAAGCCTGCCAGTACTGATTATTTTCAGTTGATAAAGATCATTCATTTAGTCAAAATACATAGGCATATTTATTCAATGCTTAATTAACTGCTTTTTAATTTTAACTTCTTTCTTTCCTCCTATCTTTGCCATTCTCTTTTAGCATTTATATGCAAAACAGCAAATGGTTTTTTTAAAGGAGATTAGTATGAAAATAGTGGCTTGGGAAATCAGTTTATAGGCACTCTCAGAGGTATAGTAGACCTACAAATCTACAAAAAATCTGAGAGAGGTATTAAAAGTTCTGTCATAGTTTTGTTGAAGATGAAAAACTGTCAAAGACAAGTCAAAGAACCGTCCACAAATATTAAGGTTAGCGTGACCTTTATCTACTCAGTGTTCATAGTTTTACTATAAAATGTTTTTGCTCTTATTTGGGTTATCATTTTTCAATTGTTTCTTAGGATAATGTATCATGTTAAATATCAGAAACTCTATGTGTGTACAAAATGAGAAAATCAGTGATATCTGAGAAGTTTGCATGGAATTTGAGAATACGAGTATCATGGAGCTTGAAGTTCAGATCTCAACATGAGAGGCTTCCTATTCTAGTTGCTGTTTCTGGTTCCTGGTTCCAGGTTTTGGAAGGTTGATCATTTCTACTGGGATGATGGTGGTCTTGGAGGGTGTGGGGATGTCATTTTACAGCTGGCTTCTGATGCTGCGTCTGCTTTAGCTGTGCTTTTCTGCAAAACAGGCTAAGGTAATTGTACATAGTATCATTTCATTAAACTCCTTATCTCAACACGGCTTTTTTCTTTTGGTGTTACTATCCATCCTGTCTGTGTTGGGGGTGGCTTGCTTGTAAGAGTGGGCTGTGTTAAACCAGGACACTAAGTAAAGGAGACTTGAAAACCTAGGTACATCTTACCTCCAAAACGTATTATTTAAGATGTTTGGAGATATTGCTACTTCTTAAAATACCCTTTAATGAAGTTGCAAGATTGGCAGTGTATCATCTAGGAATAAAAGAATATTTAGAGTTATACTTCTCCTAATTTGGATATTAGCATCAGTTGCATACTCTAGTAAGTCTAGTCAACTAAAAGAGAAAAGTCTTCTGCTTTGACTTCTCCAACAATCTTTCACTGTGACACAGCTAAGTAAAATAATGGAAAATACATGTAAGTTTAGGTCTTGAGCTTTTAGAAAATACTCCATTAATCAAATCAAAATATTTTCTACCTGTTTTAAAAAAAAGGTTATTAGATATGTCTTTACAGTGTTTTGCTAAAAGAAGTAGCACATAAAAAGAAATTGCCAAAGTCTTTGGAGACTTGAATAAAGGTCTCCTGTGGAAACCCCCACCATTTATCAGAGTATGTTATATCAGGTCTAAATATGGGGCTCCATTTGCTATCAAGTTCTATTTTTTTAAGACTTTGAGACATTGTTTACACATTTCAGCATGAATCACTTGTGAAAGTTGCTCAGGAACACAAGGGAAGAAATATTTTGAGAGAGGAAAGCAAGGTCAGAGAAGGATGGAAAAAACCAAAAACCTGCACCTCAAGGTATTACGGACATCTCTCCAGTCAGTGACACTGGAGCATTTTAACGTTTCATCAGATCCCAAATGGAATCTATCTTAGTATGAGCAAACCTCAAGTAATGATTTATTTATGTGCAAGATATCTTAAGAGCAAGGTGTCTAAAAAAAAATAATCATGCTGTTTACTCAAGGTTGTTGGCAGGAGTAACGTGTATGAGATACTGCTTCCTTATTTCAACATGGAATAAAAGGGCATAAATTCAGCCAGTAAGACTAATATAGTGATAAGGATTGTTAACTACTACTGCCAAATTTTCTATAAAAGAAAATTCCAGAGATTTCTTCATGGTCTTCTCTAAAAGAATTATTTCACTAGCATTATTTTCATAAGCCAGGTACAGCAAGAGTCTGATGTTTTGTATTAAATTCTCAAACATACACATTTTCATCACTGTCCTTACATAAGTAGATTAACCCATTATTTTTTCCCCAATCAGTAGCTTTGTTTTACAGTCAGCTGCAAAAGAATACTTTTTTTTTTNTTTTCTTTCTTTGCTTTGACAGATACCTTCATAATTGACAATGTATAAACTTGACTTATTTTCTTCAGATGATATTATCTACCCCCATTATCAAGGCAGGTGGCTCTAGTAATGTTTTTTTTCCACTAGGGGTCCTGAGTCAGCAGTTTCTGTATCAATTTGTGTGAAGATAATCTTGCCAGGAGATCAGACCCAGTCCATCTAGAGTAAAAATGTTTATATGAACTATCATAAACCAAAGAGCTTTGTGGCTCAATGGAAGTATAAGTTAGCTAGTAACTGAGAGACATAAACAGTTTTTGTACTCCAGACGAGAAATATGGTTTGCAGGCATCTTCTCAATGACAATAACATAATACCTACAAATTATTACTTCATATTTACTTATAATCACAACAAGACAGTATAATGGGATAATTGTTGTTCTGCAATTGGAAGTATAATTTATAGGCAATACCATAGGAAGAAAAGGCTGGAAAATCTTTGAAGGAATATCTAATTCGTCACTTTGTTCAAAGATGGAATCAGATGTTATCAAACTCAGAGAAGTTTGACTGAACTGTAACATCAAGCAAACTGGATATATTCTTTGAAGTGCTGACAGTCAAGCTTGCAATTCTGCTCATTTAGGTAGCACTGTCTACTCAATTTTTGTGTATTGAGTTGGTTTACCTGTAGTTTACCTATAAAATTGATTCACTTTTCTACCCAATGCAATTTTTTGTTAATTTGGGCAGATTATCCTGGTGATAGTGCTGCGACTATGTAAGCATCTGAGCTGCCTTTAGATGAGCAGTTGGGCTGTTTTTCTGTCTTGAGCACTGTGATCAACAGAACCACCAAACATTTGCACCTCAATTAAACTATTATTTTGTGTTCTCAGATACAGATCATGATATTTTCAGCTCTCAGGGTCTACTAAATGAATAGTTTTGTTGTAAGCAAATTCTCCCATTAAATACTAAAAATAAAAAAAAAACAAATGAAGAGGCTGGTACATCTAAATTATATAAAGTTTTACTAGAGACTCCTCATTAATAGACAATTCCAGTATATGAAAGAATATATTCTGTGGTATAAATAAACTTTACGAATTGCATAAAAAGTTACTGATTCAAAATTCAGCAGTAATTTTTCAAAACCTCATTCTCAAATGGTATTGCCCTCAATTTTCAAAATGTATTTACTTTCTTCGTTATTCTTAGATCTCCAGCCAGTATATCCTGGGTCATGTGGTGATCTACCTTTTCAAAAAGGGACTAGGAAAACATATACTTCAAAAACTAGTGAAACTTGAGCATATTTTTTAGCCTGGTCGAATGTGTTAGAAAAATAGTTGTTGTATACTTATTTATAAAAGAGAAATAGTAATTTAAATAGATTTTGTAAACAAAAAATTGTGGTTTTTTTAAAATCTCTTTCACACTCATCTTGATTCTCCCGAGTTCAGAGCTCAAATCATGTTCACTCTGCTAAAAGCATAGCTAAGTGTAATAGTCCTTGTACATGACTCCATAAAACACAGTCAGTGTTCCACACAGAGATAAAAACTTTCAGTGAGTTTAGTGACCTGTCTTCTTTCTGATGTTGCTACAATGTTGTCGCTGACGTGGGGTTTTTTTGTTTGTTTTGGTTTTTTTTTAATTTGTCTTTTACTTAATGCAGCCCAGGATTTCCACCTGGTGAGTTTCAGAGCTGTATTGAATATTACATCCATTATTTCAGTCACTCACCCAAGCCAATTCATTTAAACAAGAAGGACCATCAAATAAAGAAGTACTTTTGTAAAATGGGGCATTAAATATTATTAAATTATATTTTCTGTATTTCTTGATTATTTTATTTATCAGGTAATATTGATCTGTGACATTGGGAATTTGTATCTGCTTGCAAATTCTCTCCATCTAATCACTGCAATAAAATATATCCAGAAAACTTTAAATGCTCCATCTTAATGAAACCTTTGCATTCTTCTGAAACATATCACTCAAAATATTAATTCAAGAATAACTGCATTTAAGGCTCTTTACTATTGAAGTAGGCAAATGAAAGAAAATATGGAATACACATTATATGCAGTGATTTTAATTAATATAAAGCTGCTTTTTGTGTAGGTTTCTATCTGCTGGTTAAGCTTGGGTACTTGTTTCTCCTTTTGTGCCCTCCACAGAGGAGATGCTGATATGATCCAGACAGTACTAAACTAAGAAATATGCCAAAGTTTCTCCCAAAAAATTAGCAAAGATATATCAGAAATTACTGTAGACGTCTTCACAACCAGGAATATATCTTTCCCATAATTTTCTTGAAAATAACAAAGTCTCTGTGAAACAAGCACTTTAATCTCTGTAGCACAAAGTAAAACAGGTAACAAATAATTATTTTCCCAAGAACCAACTTGCATGCAGTAAAATTTATTTAAGGTAATCTCTGTATTTTTTCTTATACCATTGCCTTTCTTCTACTCACCACAATAATATATAGACAAATGCATGCAGTAGCAGTCTGCGTCTCTCCTTCCTTACTTTGCAATGCTGTTGCTCTCCTATTAGCTGTAGCTATGCAGTCCTCTAGACAGTGCGTGACAGGAACACTGTTACCTTGATAGCAGGTGCAGCTGCAGCTTTAGCACTTGCTCTCTGCCTCACGTTTGCAACACCCTCGCTCCTTCCGGTCATTCCTTCCAGGGGAGGAATGACACCAGCATTTCTAAGCTGTTCCTGTTTTCTCCCAGAACACTCAGGGAAAACGGACTTCGTGATCTCCATGCTAACTACCAGCCTGCCTGCTGCCAGTTCTCCCTACTTCTGCCAGTGATGACATTCAGCTTGCTCCTCCACACAGGATACAGCACTGATTCCTCATTATGTAAGGCAGTCTAGGTCAAGTGTAGGAGAGACTCTGCTGGCCTGAGCAAGGTAGTAGATTGCTCCCTCAGCTTCATGCTTCATGGGGTCTGGAAGCTGGGTCCTGATATTTGCTACATCTTCTTGGGTAAATGTTTTTGCATGATTTAAATGGTTGCTGTGCTGGTTTTCTATGCAGATATCTGTCAGCCATGCTGTGAATTGCAGAGAGAATTTGCTAGGTGAAACTAGCTCTGTCAGCATGATTAACAGAGCAGTAGTTCTTGCAGGCATCTCAGCTTTAAGACACATTACAAATAAATGAATCATAAAGTGGGTTTGTTTAACTATATGGGGATTGTTGCTAATTTGACTGATTAAGCAGTGAATGAAATCCATTTGCTTGAAGGTGGTGTGGGAAAGCATTATTGAATACAGCTATTAGTTCTGAGAGGTTTACTGCAGTTCCTGGCTGTTGCATTGTTTTAGCCTTGCTAATTACAGATATGCTTCTTTTATTAAACAAAACAAAGGAGGGGGAGGAGGGGAGGGGGGAGAGGGGTAAGTATTTAATTTTCATGTACTTTTTGGTTAATCTTTGAAGTAGCAGCTAAATACAGGATCCTGTTTGCTAGTTATTGCCTTACTGCATGAATCTGTATGCTTAGGAAATATGTACAGTGAATACTGCAGATAAGATTGCATTTAGTGACTGTTCTGCAGAATGTCAAAACAGTGCATGTTAGCTACACTTGCATTAGAGGGTAGCTTTTTTCATGAACCATGCACAATTGAATTAATTATTTTATTTATTTTATTTATATCCTGAACAGAATAGGTTTATACTTAAACAAATGCTACATACACAGTATCGTCAGATGCTGGAACATCTGATTATACTGGAATGCAGTAGAAGAGGCCCTGGAAAGTAACAGCATAACACTGATACTGCAGTATCATGTAGGGAATTTCAACAAGGCTTGCTTGCTTGCCAGGGACAATTACTGGATAATAAAGTTAACAGAATTTTTAATGCATTTGAGAGATTAATTGGGAAACCCATTTTTATGTTCAATACCTTGGACAGCAACTTTCTCCTTGCCTTATACTTTAGGTTCTACTTGATGGGAGTTTGCAATTTAAAATAAGTAAATAATACAAATTTAAGATGTAGTGACAGATTTCCAGATATAGGAGAATATATAGTAAAAAATATCTAAGAGAAACTTTGGTCACCATTCTATCAATGACTTACGTTTACCATCTAACCAAGATTTCATGTAATATAGTAACTTAGAAATAGTGATCTTTGTATTGAATTATATTAATGAATGTCAAAACAGAAGATTAAAGTTGCTATATTATTGTCTATTCACAACATTTACAATTTTTTTCTGTCTAATAGGTAATTGTTCACTCTAATATATACCAGGATCCCTTTCTTAAATCTAAATACAATGAAATATTAATATAAGATTATGTATTAATATCAGATTAAAACCTATTTTGATGGAAAGAATGGGAGGTCTTTAATTGTACTTTTTTCTCCTCACTGGAAACTAGTGGTTCTTCACTTTGTTCTAGAAATAACTGGTATAATTTAATTTCAACACTTGTTTGCAAGGTGAAGAGTTTTATAATTTTCTTATAATTTTAAAATGCTCTCTTCCTCTGGAAAAGAGCTGCCAAGCAGTTGGTTGTCTCTTCATTATATTTGTACTTTTTTCTTTCTTTCCCTTTTTTTTTTTTCTTGGTGTGTGTTTGTTGTTGTTGTTGTTGTTTTAATGACAATCACATAGATTGCCTTGTGAAATACCAAACTGGTATCTTCATTAATTACATTGTGAAAGAAGTTTGGTTCAGGAAAATGTGATTATTTTTTTGCTAATTTCAAAGCACCCCTCTTGCAATGCAGTGTATTACGTTGTATAACATTATATAGATACTACTTTTTGCTTCAAAATACAGATGTATGACTGGCAAACAAACTCTTAATAGCATGGTATAGGAAGTTAGAACAAAACTGTTAGGCACCATACATTATTGGAATGATGTACTTCAGAATCTTTGTTTCTTTCTACCTGAAGTGTTCTAAAATAGCTATGCTATTATGTTGTAGTGTGCTATGTTCTGTCCCATTTCAAGTGTGGGTGCTTGAGGTATATTCTTACAGGCTGAGGGAGGATTAATAACCTACCTATTCAATTAGGAGGAAATGAAAAAGACTGATCAGCTTAAAATATGTGGTGGTTTTCTGGAAGTGTCATTTTTATTTTTTGCATCATGGTTCAAGGCAGGGCATGCACAGTACTTCTTAGCAGCGTTCCAGATGCTTCAGTAGGATACAGAGTGTTAGAATATAGTGTTTCATGTGTGTATTTATATGCTGTATTCTGACACTGTATCACTTTGGCTCTGAGAAATCAAATCAGAGCTGTAAGGTATGTCTTGAACTCACAACAGTACAGGATATGGACCAGTAGTGGTCAGTGCCTCTTCTTAGTATATTAACGTGACTTACTGGAGTTGCCTAATCCATGACTACATCAGTAGCTTGCTGTGAATATTACGTATTATCCCTTACATCACTATAGGCAGCTTGAGCTCATGAAAAAAATTCTCTTCACTTTTCCTAAAAGTACTAGAATTTTCTGTCATGGAAGTAAGTGTCTGGGCTCTCTTCATAACCATGGAAATGTCCTTAAAACTAGAGAAGCATGGAAACAACATGAAAGTATGTGATTCAATTATTCTAGAATAAAGTGTAAGCAGAGTGTAAGATCATACATTAAACTGTTAGCATCTATAAAGATATTTATATCTCACAAATGCAGATTGTTTGCTGTCCAGAACTGGCAACTTTTCTTTGCATCTAGTAAACCAAAACAAAACCAACAAAACTCAAACGTGACAAAACTCTACTGCTGTAGAAATAGGCTATATCTATTCTGAATATACCTCTGTAGAATTTGGCAATGTGCTATATTTCTAGTGTTAAAAGTTACTATACTTTTATTCAGAGATTTTCCCACACTTTTCATTGAACCTGGTTGGATGCAACCTTCTGTTCTCTCTTGCTGCAGTTCATGTAATTTTTCAAGTTCCCATCCTTCACTGCTTGCATTTCTTTCCTTAAATGCTTATACAGTTTTTCTACAGTTCAATTGCTTCACAATTTTATGAAGAAAAAAAGTCCCATGGAGGAACTTAGATATATTATATATAAGATGAATTACGCTATTACCTGTTTTTTATACCCACTGCAATTCATAGCATTCATAGCTCTCATTCCTCATACACTAGAAAAAGATACTGTAAAGAATCAAGGGAGATTTGTCATTATATATATATATATGTGTTTGTGTATATGAACACTATCTTCATTGTGTATGTAGAACACACTCTTCCATATTATTCTTTTCATGTTTTACTACCATGGCTGAACATCTAGGATTCTAAAGTTAATTCTAAATGTTCCTCTGGATTGCACAGAACTGTAATGTTTGCAGCACAAAGGCTGAAACAAGATAATGACTAAAAAGATGACGTTTCTTCAGATGGAGTTCATTACAGATTCTTTTCAGAACGGGAAAATTTGAAGGATCACCAGAGAAGGACTTCTAGATAAATCCCTTCGTGTACTGAAAATCTCCCAGAATCTCCTGATGCCTGATGATCACTAAGAGTGGGTGTTTTGCAGCACTTAACCTGAAAACTTCTTGGGCTATTCTTCACCAGTGCTATTAAAAAACTGAACAGTATTCCTGAGACAGAGCCAAGAGTAAGACTGGTGAAAATTTGTCTGAGGGCAAGTGAACCATGAATCTCCATTAATGCAAAGTTACCAGGTTTGCAGAATTCGAAATCTGCAAGCTTGCAAGCTCCAGGCTGCAAAGGAAGTTTGCCTGGCAACTGTATTCCTGCTGATCAGGGCATGGAGCTTTCGGCATTTTGGATGGTTGCTTCAGTCCATGTCCTTTAAGATGATTGCTTCTTGGGCACTCAAAGTTGTCACCATACTTGCTGGAAGAAGTAGTAAAAAAATTCCAAAATAAATGCAACAAGTATCCTAGGCTTGCTTGATTAAAAAACTTATTTTACTACTGTTAGCAGTGTTCTATTTGTTTAGAGACAAGTTGGATTTTTTATTTAGTAACTTTCTATATATCTGAGATTGAGAAATCAAAACCTTTTTTCTAGTCTGCAATAGAGGTGCAATGTCTAAGTTTAAAACCTTAAAAATAAACCAAAAATTTTAAAAATCAAGAGATTTAGCTCTTCAGCAGTTGGAAAGAAGTTGCTATTGTGTTGATCAAGTCTTTTCCCTTAAACCTTGTATCAGGTCAGTCTGGTTCAAGGAGTCACTGAAGGAGCTTGTTAAGATATTGATAAGCTGTTGGAGCTGAATTTGAGCAACTGGTTGTACCAGTGTTACCCGTGAAATCTGAGCCATGAGAAGTGCTGTTTAAAAAAACTTTAAGTATTTTGTTAATGATACTCAGAGATTTCTTTAAATCATGCTAAGTATCCTAGGCTGAAGCTCTACTGAAGACCTTTTGGAACTTTGATAATACATTAAGTTTAATCTGGGAGGAAACTTTGTGCCTTCAGTAGACTAAAACTGTAGGAACCTGAGGTATCTCAAAGGTTTTTACCACTATATATTGTTTAAGCTAACTAGATTACTAGTTGACTGTTTTTCTTTTTTTGTGTTTGATTTTGAAATGTAGCATTTTAAAGGAGTTAAGCTCATAAAATATAAAACATCCACACTGAAGGAACATCCAGACTGAAGGAACTCCTCAAGCAGAGGAGTAAATAACCTGCCTTTTAATCTGGTGATAAATCCATATTTATGAACACCAGAAAAATAATAATTTCCAGAAACATCCTCAATGAACAGAAAGATTTCTGAGAATGACAAACTGGCATCAGTAATAGTGTCTCAATCAAGGATGTTACTAGCACTACAAAGTATTTTGCTACATACATATCCTTGACGTGACCCAAAAGAACTTAGCAAATGTATTAAAAAATACAACTCAGATTTTACAATTACAGCTAAAGAAGATAATGGTTTATATACCTCAAGGTCACAGGGTTGAACTTTATTTGGGTACTACCTACCTGCCTAACCTATTCAGCATCCCACCAATAGTGCCAGCAGAAAAGTTAATTTTAACACTGGTGATCATAGCAGCAGTGAAATATAAAATCATGTTAAACCTTTCTAAACCAGTGCTCAGGCACATTCAAAGGACACAGATGTGTGGTTTTATCTAGCTCTGTCTTGCCGTTTGCACATCAGCATTTGAATATTGATATTTGGCTACATTCTGGTGTCCTTTAAATATTTGGTGTCATAAAGTTGGACGTTGCTTTTAATCATTAATATTTGAAGATAAAATATTTTTAAATATATGAGATGAGGTTTCACCATTAGAACAATTGTTCATAACATTCTGTATTGACTAATGCTTTAATATTAGGTCTTCTACTAAGAGATTCAAAGTGCTTGTTGTGAAGGGCCAAGGATGTCAGGCCACCAACATGCAGTAGAGAAATTTAGCTTCTCATAACTTGGATCCAAGCAAAATTTAAGCAGCCAAAACCTCATGATGTAAAAATATTTTAAAAGAACATATCAGAATAATACTGGAATTAACTTTAGGGGATCGTATTCATTATAGCTGCCTGCAGTCACTGAATCACAGCTTAATGTGTCAAGTGCCAGTTATTTCGTAGATGACAGCATTATTGCATAAGGTATTCATTAGGTTTATTTCATTCTGTCTTACATGCCAAAATTTTATTATACAATGAAAGTAATACAGTGTTATTTTGGCCCTCTTTTTGTACACCTTTCTACTTCCTAGTTACTGCCCCTTCGTTTCCTATCATCTTCTCTTTCACATGGCTAGATTTAGGGCTTTCAGAAGTCTTTGTGATGACCATCCCAGTTCCACTTTTTTTCCTTTTTTAATTTTTTTTTTTAAATTATTATTACTATTACCTTGTCAAGAAAGCAAAACGAGCAATATAAAGTGCTGTCTGGTTTAGTGCAAATTGAAGTTGATCCAATGCAGCTGCAGTTTGTTGTGTTAGCAGTTACTGTTACTTTGTAGTCTGAATTTTAAAAGGAGAACTTTGTTGTCTAGGTCCCAGATTTGGCTGAGCAGCTGTCATCTGAATGGACAGGAATGTATACATCTGACGTGGCAGCCATGTACCAGGCTCTGTGATTGGCAATACCAACATCATATGACCCTGACACAGGCACCTTTTTTCTTTTTGTGCTTGAACCCATGACTAAAGATATTGAATTCACCACCACCACTACTCAATGGGGAGGTGTAAACTGAAACAGAGGACAGGTAGTATTTAGTCATGGCATGCCGGAGGCTGACCTAGAAATACTTCTGGTGTTTTCACAATGGACCACCCTGATCCAAACTATTTCCTTCTCACCTTTCAGTGAAATTACATTACATTTAATGAAAGCTTAGTCCCTCAATTCTAGACAAAGAAATCTACGCCTAAGCTCAGCCCGTGCCCATTGTTCCCTGCTGAAGAAAAATGGGGATGTAGATTTTTCAGGCTCGTTTTAAGTCAGTCTTTTACAGATGGTTCATTTCTTTCGCCAGTAGATGGGGGTGTCTCTTAAGGCTTCTTGTCTTCTTTTTTTTCGCCCTCTCTTCCTTTCTTCACCCTTTCTCTGTCTCTCTTCCTCTTTCTCCCATCCCTGTTTTTTGTTTGTTTGTTTTTGTTGTTTTTTTTTTTTTCCCCACCAGATATTTGCTGATTTGTATTAGGTATCATAGAGTGAGCCTCAGAACAGGATGCTGAGGAAGAAGCATAAAGGATACTGAATACTGCAGAGGGTTTTTTTTTTTTTTTTCTTTCTTTTCTTTCCCCTTCCCAATGAGAATGCAGCAATTTATAAATACTTGGTAATCTTTTGGAACCAGGAATCTGAACAAGTTTATCAGAGAGCATTTCAAGCACTTCATCACCACTATGTATTGGAGATTTTATTTTTTGTTTTCCTCATAATGCATTTGAAATTCATGTTTTATCAGGTAAGCCAGCAGGAGGTTAAATCCTGTATCTTACTTCTTTTATGTGATCTGTCTGTGCGGGGGTGTCTCCCCTTTCTTTTTTTCTTTTGTCATGATTTCTGAATGCTTGCTTCATAGCTACTGTTAAGCATATGAATGAGAAGAAAATTCAGATCAGCTGTTTTGATGTTAAAAATCTGCAGTGAGGTCTTTTTGGCAGCACAGCATTTTGTAACAAAATGGATTTCACTGGTCGTATATTTCTAGGGGGGTTCCCAGTTTGTTGTCTCGGGGGAAGGTGTCAAATTATTACTCAAGATTTTGACTCTGAACTATCAAGGAGTTAACAGAGGTCACATCATGCCTTCGTATTAAAAAACATATTCAGGGCTAAAGCAAGTAATGGTGTAGTTAAAAATCCTAGCATTGCAGTAGTGTACATTTTTCCTTCCCATGGAGAAGGCCTGCTTTAAGACTAAATGATTCAAGCAAATGTTTGAGAATTACCAGAAGAAGAAGGGGCCCTGTCCTCTTTTTTTTTGTTTTGTTTTGTTTTGTTCCTCTGCTGAGGTGTACTGGTAGAAGCTCTCACTTTCATACCGATTGGGGCTGATTGTAATGTAGTAGATCTAACTCGGTTCACAATCTGAACCGTCTTGCTTTTTCAAACAGCGCGAGAAATTTTCCAGGTCGACATCAAGTTCTTTCAACGTCCTTTCTAAAATGGATTTCTGCTCTGCTTCTTGTATGAGGTAGGTGCTTAAAAGACTCCCAATTAACTAATTCACCTGGGATTGGGCTGCCTGTTCAACCCCCCACACTCCTTCTTCATTCTCGCTTTGAATAAATTGCTTTTAGTCATACTGCAGTAGTTAATAATGGATTGTTTTCTATTGCTATTGAAGATCTGTTCTCTTGTATTTCTTCCAGAAATGCTTGTTTTGTGGTTATGGTGTCAAACTCATGAGCTATACTTGGCTGATGTTAGTGTTGCAAACTTGAAGAACACCTACTTTTCTGTTGTGTTTTTCGGGCTTAACCAATATATTAATATAAAGTACAAAGGCGGGGGGGGGGGAAGACTGTGCTAAAAATTACTCTGAGAATCTAATGTGAAATGATAACAGGATGATTGCTGTCTAGAGTGACACCCTGTTAGTTTGTTTTGTTGAGCCTGCTTTGTGTGATCTTGAATATTTGCTGGAGAATTTAGACAGAGGAAAACACATTAGAGATTTAGACTGATTGTCCTCAGTTTGACAGGTACTCAGAAAGTTATCATTAATTTTAAGAAAGTATCAATGAAGAGAGGAGTGGAAAGTAAAAGCTTTGGACTACCTCAAGGAACATCAAGATTTTATTCCATTGGGCATAATATAATCAGTAAAATTCTAGGAAAACTCTCAGACAACAGCAATTTACACAGTATCTTGTACCAGAAATAAGTAATTTTTAAAGTCTGATTATAATGCCTTACAGGAAAATCATCCAGATGTACATATAGCATGGAATCATACATCCTATTAGCTGTTTGAAACAATACTTTATATCAGGGGCAGGGGTAGTTTGTTACTGAAATCATATTGTCATGTTGTAACCTAAACATCCTTTAAGTTTCAGAAGTTGTAAATGCCAACAACTGAGATAGTTGGGAAGTTGGGAGACAATTGAGAAAGTTTGGGATAAATGACAGATGATTCATTCTTAAAATTAATGTGACCTCAAACTAGAAATCCTTCAGAATGTCACTAAATATGACTCCTTAATGTACTTACACAATGTCCAGTTTAAAGTACAGTTGGTTACTGTCTCATAAGGATGGCATCTCTGCTAGCACCCATATTACACCACATCATTCCAAAATGTGCATTCTACTGTAAGATTTTTGTACATTAATGACAGAAGTAGATATATTCAGAAGTCAAACCTGCAAAGCTTAGCATTAGATTTTGTCCCTTAAATAGTATTTTACTAATTATTCTCTATTATTTTTTGCTACCTTAAATTGAAGGACTTAAAGAAATGTGAAAGTCTTCCTATCTTGACCACAAGAAGTATTCTGGCAGTAATCAGAAGCAGGAATTTCCTTGCAAATTTCTCTCAAAAAGTGGCAGAAATCTTTCTCTAATTTGTGAGTGTGTGTTTAGAATGGTGATATTCTTCTGAGCGAATGTCTTTTCTTCCATTTAATTATTTTTCTAACCTCCAGTACCACATGTGACAAACCTTCTGGGTCTTTTGGGCTGTGTTATAAAGGGGTTCCCTTCCAATAATAGGAACATATTCCACCTTCTATTTCTTCAATGAAGACAGCTGATTGTGCAGGAGGAAGCATTGGGATTTCACAAGAAACCTGTATTTGACCCATAGAATTTATGTTGATACCAAAATATGTACAGAAGAAACAAACAAAATTAAAAATTGAACAATATATATCCATACTTGTAAACTAACAAAAATGGTGTTGTGACATCAGAAAGACACAGTAGGTAAAGAATACCATTAGGCTATTTTTAGCATAATGTTTTAGAGCACTTATGAGATCAAATTGCTCAAAGAGATTAAAAAAAAAAAATCATAAAATTGAAATATTCTAAAATGGAAAAATAAAACCATCTTTGGGTAAATGTTATCCATTAAAAGCTACAAGTGATCTTTCTGACTAAGCCTAGTATTGCAGGGAGATTTGGAGCATAAAGCAATTTTTTCCAGATTTTTTTTCCCAAAGTTCAGTGCTTCTGGCATATGTTACTTCAATTTTTCTAGTTGTAGGTTTATTATTTATAGAATTTCTATGCAGGAAAAGATATAAAAGTTGGATCAAAACAACTGAAAGTTTGGTTTGAGTGAAGTTATTAGTTAAATGACAAATGTAGACTCAGAAATTATCTCCCTTCCCATGGTGGAGTTTTTATTCAATATTAGTAATACTTATTTTAGAAACCACTGCGATATCTTACTGAACATTTGTGCTAGGTGTGTTCAGGCTTCCTGTATTGATTGATTATTGAGTCAGCACTTCTGTCTCTTCCATTTCTACCAGTGTGTGTTGTTCCAGGACCTTTTTCAGGATCTTATAATGTGCTATGACAAAAATTGATTTTATTTTGCACTTATTATGAAAATTCTGGGTAGCACACTTCCCTGCAGTATTAAGTATCTCGAAGAAAAAACTCATTTCTGATCCAGCCACCACAGCATTTATTGTTTGCATTTATCAGTCCCAGAAACTCACTCTCTCTCTCCCTCCTTCCTTCTTGTGCCAGGAAATTCTCATTACGCTGCTTTTTCTGAATGCAAGTTCCCATTGCTTTCAGTCTCAATGGTATTCAGTGCATATCTGACTATCTTTCCAGTGCTCTATTTTAAAGTGTTTCCATCCTTCCTTTTATTCATTTCCTTCTTTTTTTTTTTTTTTTCTTTTTTTTTTTTTTTCCCAAGTCTCTGAGAAAAAGAAAAGGACATAACCCTTCTATTTTTGGTCTCAGAAACATCCAGCTCAGATTGTGCTTTCAAGCTTTCTCCCATCTAATGCCCTCTATCTTGGTAATTTATTTCAATACCTTGTAAACATGCAAATCAAACTTTTTCTTCTTTCTCCTGCTCCTTAAATAGATTCTCTAATTTGCTTGCAACATTGACTTTTATAAATTACTTCATGACACAATTCAAAACACTGAAGGCCATACTTTCATTAATACAGTACAAAAATAAACAAACCCCCAAACCCTGAAAGGTCAGAAAAGAAATTTTAAGAATAAATCTTAAGGCTTGGATTACTCAAATAGGCTTTATTTAATAGTGGCATTGGTCAAAGATGACTAAACTAAGCAGCAACTGCAGTACTTTTTAACTGAGGTCATGCATCTGAAGGAAGCTTTCAACTGCTTGGTTATTCAAGTGCATTTTAAGTCAATGACTTGACTGTGTTCCAGATGGAAGCCTGCAACACTTCCATCCTCTCATCCCTCCCTGGACTCCATTTTCTACTTACTCTTTAATGGTATTTCCTTCATAGTGAGATCTTTCATTTTCTTCAACGATTTAAAGTGTCTAACCATTTTGTTTCAAATTATTGTTGCATTTATTTGCCAAGAGGAAATTATTTCAGAGGCAGATTATAGGTGCTGCTAGGAATGTCTCAGCAGGGCTCTTTCAGCAGCTTTTCAGGAATACTGGAGTAGGTCTACAGAAGAAATAAAAGGGAAAGAGGTTTGCAGATCATTAGAAGATGACTACTGAAGAGTAGTTCTGTTATATACATCCATGAGTGGGACAGGAAGTGAAGACAGAAGAAAAGAACTCATCCAAATGGGATACAGGGAGAAACTTTCTAATGGACAGGATAGTGAAGAGCTGCAATAGAGTGTCAAAGGAATCTGTGAAATATGTCATGAAGGTCTATAGAAGAGGTTAGATGAAACACCTGCTGGTAAATAGGTATAGCCATCTTTCCTTGGGCAGGGAGATGAACTAAATGGCCTCTGGTCACTGTTTCCAACCTGATTTATGAGTCTACAAAAAGTAGATAGCTGAGGCACAACAGACTTTAAGCAAAATATATAATAAATTATATAGGGTTCAAAACATACGTCCTAAAAGCTATCTTCACTAGGATTGTCTTGAAGTATGTAAGCATCCCCTCTTACCATTTATTCTGTGGTATGTGCACTCTGCAACACTTCAAAGATATCTAGAACAGGAAATAATTCCTAAAAACTTACTGAAATTCTTTGTGTTTCTTTTAGATTAAGTAGGCTTTGCTGGTTAATGATAGCAAGTATGTGAATAAAAAGGGGTAGAAAAAGGAAATGTGACAAGTCTTAGCGACTTTTGATTATTGTCAGGAGAATACTATATATATAATTCAAAAGATTTTTAAGTTGATAGTTTATCTTTAGTAGAGCGAAGTAGGACACTTCAAAAGCTGATTAAATAAAGTGAGCATACCATGTTTCATGTTAATATTTGGTATTTTTCACATCTAAGAAACCCAGCCTTATAAATTTATTTTCTGAAATGAAAGCTTAAATAATGCCATATGTATGTCACCTGAAATGTGTAGTGGTGGACAAAGAATGTTTCAAAACTCCATGCTGGCTGCTTAATTGAAAAAGAGGTCACCCAACAAAATTTTCAGTTACTTTTTTTCTTAAACCTTAGATCTCAATATCTTTGCCATCAGCTCAGCTTATTTTCATTTTATACACACACTGGGAGACATAGACCAGAAAGGATGACCCTTAACTATGTTTTTGGGAGTTCATATTGTCCCAAATTAAAATTTATTGTAAATATACTACTCTGCATCAATGAAATATATATCTGAAACATAAATCTGTATTCCAAGGAAAATGTGCTAGGTATTGCAAAGAATTTTTCTTAGTCATATTGGCTCTATGCCTAGACTAACTGGCACTGAGATACCCTGTGTCTGCAAACAGTCTTGTCCTTAAAAACCTGGTGGATGTATGTCCCCTGTTAACAGGGAATGCCTTCTCATGTGACCTAACTCTAGAGCCATGCCCCAAACTCTGTGGGATACTGTTAAATAAACCAAGTGAAAACTGGACCAGAGTCAGCTCTTTTTAACAAGTGACATGATTGTGTCCCAGATCCAGGAGTATATCTTACTTTTGATTAATGCTTTGGCTTCAATGGGTGGACTGTTCAGTGGATAAGGAATTGGCTGGGTGATCACATCCAGAGGGTAGTAGTCAATGGTTCAAAGTCCAGATGGGGACAGGTGGCAAGCGATGTCCTTTGGAGGTCCATACTGGGACTAGTGCTGTTTAATATCTTTATTAGTGGTGTAGACAGTGAGATCAAGTGCACCCTTGGCAAATCTGCAGATGGCACAGAGATGAGTGGTGCAGTCAGTATGCCAGAGGGCTGGGATGTCATCCAGAGGTGACAGGTTCAAAAGGCCAAGAGCAAGGTCCTGCACCTGGGTCAAGACAATTCTCATTATCAGTACAGGCTGGGGGATGATGTAGTAGAGCACAGCAACAATGTGTACTTGCAACCTAGGAGGTTGATCGCATCCCAGGCTGTAACAAAAGAGGCATGGTGAACAGATAGAGAGAGGTCGTTCTGTCACTCTACTTTAGTGAGACCTCACCTGGAGTACTGTATCCAGCTCTGGGGACCCCAACATGACATGGAAATGATGGAGAGGATCCAGAGGAGGGCCACAAAACTGATCTGAGGGCTAGAGCACCTATTCTAGAAAGTCAGGCTGAAAGAGCTGGAGTTGTTCAACCTGGAGAAGAGAAGCCTCCAGGAAAACCTTATAGTAGCCATCTAGTACCTGAAGAGGGACTACAAGAAAGCAGTAAAGGAACTATTTACAAGGTATAGAGCAACAGGACAAGGGACAATGGTTTTAAACTAGAGGAGAGTAGATTTAGATCAGGCATTAGGAAGATGTTCTTTACTATGAAAGTGGTGCAACATTGGAGCAGGTTGTCCAGTGAAGCGGTGGAGGGCCCATCCCTAGAGACATACAAGGTCAGGCTTGGTGGGGCTTTGAGCAATCTGATTTAGTCAGAGACGTCCCTGCTTATTGCAGGGGGATTGGACGAAATGACCTTTAAAAGTCTCTTCCAATCCAATGCATACTATGATTCTATGACACTATGATTCTAAGCTACAGAGCAAATAGGATCATGGAATGGTCTGGTTTGGAAGGGACCTCAGAAAATCTAGTCCAATAAATATTGTTCATTTTATTGTTCACATTTTTTTTCAGAGTATGGCTTTGTAATAGGCTGAATACATTCACAGATTGGAATAACATATTAATAGGGTAAATATTAAATATTTAACTTCAGAATTAACAGTTGTAAAGCAAACAGCACAGTGCTGTCTTGAGTGTCCTTTAGGAACAGTTTATAGTTGGAGAAAAAATTAATCTAAAATGCATAGTGTCTTTTCCATCCGTGAAAGTTAATGTCATGGAGGGACATATCTTCAGGTAGATTGATGAATACTATAAAAATACTTAAATTGTAACATGAAAGATTGTTAGTCGGTACTGACGAGAAATGCAAGACCAATTTACAAATTACCACAGGATCACAAGATGTTAGGAGTTGGAAAGGACCCAAAGACATCATTGAGTCCAACTCTCCTGCCAGAGCAGGAGTGTAATCTAGCTCAGGTCACAGAGGAACACATCCAGATGGGACTAGAAAGTCTTCAGAGAAGGAGATTCCACAACCCCTCTGGGGAGGCTGTTCCAGTGCTCTGTGACCCTTACAGTAAAGACATTCCCCATTGTGTTGGGGTGGAATCTCCTGTGCTGCAGCAGAGTAGAGAGGGAGGAGAACCTCCCTTGATCTGCTGGACACACTCTTCCTAATACACCCCAGGATCCCATTGGCCTTGGCTACAAGGGCACATTGTTGTCCCATGGATAACTTGTTACCCACCAGGACTCCCAGGTCCCTCTCCACAGGGCTGCTCTCCAGCAGATCGCCTCCCACCCTGTACTGGTGCAGTTTATTATTCTTCCCCAGGTGCAGGACTCTTTACTTGTCCTTGTTGAACTTCATTTCATTCCTCTGTGCCCAGCTCTCCAGTCTGTCCAGGTCTTGCTGGATGGCTACATATCTTATCTTGCTAAATCAGTTGCATTCTAGACTTCATTCAACCCCAAACTTGTTTTATTTATTTTTCATATTTTTGAATACATATGTGAAAACAAGTTACATCAATCATTAAAAATATATTCCTATTTAATATCTAATTAAATTTATTTTTGTTTTAACAAGTATGGAGAAGACATAGAATCATAGAATCATAGAATGGTTTAGGTTGGAAGAGACCTCAAAGATCATCCAGTTCCAACCCCCTGCCACAGGCAGGGACACCTCTCGCTAGATCAGGTCACTCAAGACCTCATCCAGCCTGGCCTTAAACACATCCAGGGAGGGAACAGCCACAACCTCCCTGGGCAACCTGTTCCAGTGCCTCACCACCCTCACTGTGAAGAATTTTCTCCTAACATCCCGTCTAAATCTCCCCTCTGCCAATTTGAACCCATTTCCCCTCGTCCTGTCATCACAAGACCTTGTGAATAGTCCCTCCCCAGCCCTCCTGTAGGCCCCCTTCAGATACTGGAAGGTTATTATAAGGTCTCCTCAAAGCCTTCTCTTCTCCAGGCTGAAAAATCCCAACTCCCTCAGCCTGTCCTCATATTTCTAGGGCCACCATGCGAGCTGGTTGATTTGGTAGGGATTCAGTTGGGAATATCAGTACATTAAATAATGGTATTTAGAAACTCACTCCTGTGCTTTGTGAAGCCATGGATTCAGTATTAAATAAACCTGAAAGAGGCAAGAACCTATTTTCAGCAGGAGCATTAGAACCTCTTATCCTGAGAGGCAATACCAACATTCCTC
>VWZI01002639.1:105283-187494 GCA_013396835.1 Psilopogon haemacephalus
TGGCTGGAGCACTTGCTGCTGAAGACTGAGGCAAAGAAGTCATTGAGCACCTCAGCCTTATCCATGTCTCCTGTCGCCAGCTCTCCATTTCCCTTCTGAAGGGGTCCCACTTTCTCCCTAGTCCTCCTTTTCTCACTGATATACCTGAAGAAATTCTTCTTGTTCCCCTTAACGTCCCTAGCCAGATTCAACTCCAGCTGTGCTTTAGCTTTCCTAACCTGATATCTGCTTCCATGAACATCATCTTTTACCTGTCCTTTCTTCCACTCTCTGTAGGCTTTCTTCTTGCATCTAAGCATGTCCAGGAGTTGTGAGAAAGGGAGAAATATCAAATACACTTAAAATCTGTCACCGTATATAATATTTCTATTTAAAAAATGATAAATAGAAAATTTGAAAGTGCTGATGTAGACAATCTTGCATCACTAAGTATGAGGACTGCATCTGCTTTGAAGTAAAAACATTGTGCAGTGTGAGACAAAACTTTACAGTTTTATTGATATTCATGTGGAATTAGGTTAGTAAAGGAAAGTCATTACTTTATGTACATTTTAAACTGAAGATTATTTTTTTCCAAGTAGTACTTTTAGCTGTTTATTTTGGATTTTTTCCCCCCCCACTACTAGTAGCAGTGGTACCATTTTGTTTCACACAAACTTCAATCCACCATAGGAAAACCCACAGTCCCCTTTGGTTTGCTAACAACCACATTTTTTTAGATTATCATTACAATGAGCTGAAAATGAGCAACAGTTTAGAGGGACATACGCATTTTGTTTGAAGCTTCGCTATATGTAATGCTGATCCAAAGGATTCTTACAGATTATGGGAGTTCTAGACCTGCAGCCTGGTACAAGAAATCCTCATCTCTTTCAGACAGCACATCTGGTGGTTTTGACTCTAGATTACATGCTGCCCAGCTGCTGCCCAGCCTGGCTGTGATTCTGTCACTCGTGGGCATTGATCTCAGACTTGCCCTTTATTTTCCCTTCAAGACAGGTGTGAAGTCTAACTTCAAAGTAATCCTGAATGGGCGCTAAATAATATTTAGTGGCTTCACTGGGAGATACAAAAATGTGTACTGCTCAAGAGCAGAGAATGCTAAATTTTGAGACATGCTTAGAAATGAAACCAAAGTAGTGGACACAGTACCCTCTGTCTTCCATCTGCACGCATAATTCTTGGACGATAGCTAGCACTGAGTTTCTTGGGGAAAAAGAAGACAAACAAATGAACAAACAAAAGAAAACAACAAACCCCCATAAAACAACAGCAAATGTTTAAAAATTAATAAATTAAAAAAAAAATAAAATCCAAACCAACCAAACATAAAAGGCCTAGGGATTTTTTTTTTTAATGCAGAAGAATAGTAATAATTTCATTTCATTTAAAAAATCGATTTCTCCATTCAAAACTGATCTGTCTTCAGTACATTAAGCACCATTTAACAGTCAAATAGTAATAATTATGTGTTTTATTTAAAATGTTTTATCCCTTCTTCTTTGACCTCTTTGTACATAATATTTCTATCGGGGATTCAGGAGTGACATTCATTTTTCAGGGCTATATACCTTGTAGGATTCTGTAATGCAGGAAGCTTGTTGGTTTTAGCAATAAGTTTTTTCCTCCTGTGGTTAAAGTAAGACTGTCTATAGTATAAGGATGAAATATCATAAGCTTTGTCTAAGCTCATGTATTTAAGTCCATATTTAGGTGACCAGGCAAAAAATACAGTGTTTCAGAACAGAGTAACAAGAATTTCATATTGATGTTTGTGTGAATTCTTGATCGCTTGGCACGTTGGAAAAGAATGTCTTATGCCTTTAGCTGTCTGTGCAGATAAATTCCAGATATGGAATGTAAATAATTTGTTCTCTTTTGTGTGAGTGAAGACAGTGAATATGGCTAAATAATGGCTTTGGATAGTAGAACTGTGATAACAACATTCTGAAGTCTACACAGTAAGCAATTTTCCCTTCTATTTAGAGCTCTGCTGGTCTGTTTGTCTCCATGTAATGCTTCTAATTCTGATGACTTTCCTGAACTCTTAATTGCTTTGGAGGATTGAAACAAGAGATACTTTATTTAATTTTTTTTTTCATATACTGATATTTTGTCTCAGTTGAAATATGGAAATCAGCCTTGTGGATGGATAAAACTGTATCTTAGATTTATATGTGGAGGAGCAAAAGACAGTAAGAATTAGACATAGTCTGACTTAGCTGAGGGCATTTGACACATGTAAGAGTTGGGTTTAACATGGCCACTTGTAGCAGACTCCACTAACCTCAGCAGCATTTTAGGCTTGGTTGGTAGGCTTTCATATGCTGAACTGCTGTGTTAAGCACTTGTAGACTGGGATGAATCACTTCACCTAGAAATATAAAACACTTAAGGCAGCAATACAAGTGAAAGTCTGAAATAATTAAAACTCAGGTCAGTTGGACTGCATATGGGATAAACAGCATATTTCTGAAGGGAGTCTGGAAACCAAAATAGCTACAGTCATTCACCCTGCCTGCTTTATGAAGGGCCCACATGGTTTGGACAACTCTGATGCTGTTCTGCAAAGGTAATCTTCAAAGGTGTGTAAACCATTTAACTGCAGTGTGAACACATCTTGGCTGTCTGCAGTTTGAGGCATAAGAGCAAAAGTCACTGAAGAAAGGCGTCTTCCTAGATAAGCTCAAATTTCTGCCTCTATAAACTTGGAGACTTGAAAAAAACATGCCCTCCAAATCTGGAAAGACTTCCTATAAAAGGCAGTATGGGCAGAGTTGTATTGCCTCAGGCATGGCTTGCGAATAAATGCAGTTCTGGTTGCACTCTATCAAATACATAGAGGCAGCATGAGAAAATTAAGCAGCAAAAGGAAGCAGATTTTTTAAATGTCGTAATGCTGCTGATAAATCTATGTGCTTATATTTCAGAACAAGTATACTAAGATTTCATACTGTAATATTTCACGCATTTTCACTGAGATACTTTCTTCCTAGAGGATGTAGTCACTAAGTGGACAGACTGTGTAAGGTACCTATTCACAGCCTTATGCTTTGGCTATCTGTTATGTATAAGTTCATTGCCTTCTAACTGAAAAAAATGCCTCTTGCTCTGCGCTCTACATGTGCTCATGTGCAAACCCCCAATATCAATAGATTTCATCATCTATAATTCTATCATTTCTAGCTTTTGATCCAATTATTTACTGTATCTCTGCATTCCTATATTCTCAGGATTCAAATTAATATCCTGGACATTTATTGTTGTATTAGAACATAAAATATTAAATGACTGGAAACTCACAATCACCTCAAAGGGGAAAAAAAACAGGTGAAATCTTTGTTTTTAAATAAAAATCAGGGTGGCTAACAGTCTTCATTTGGTGGCTTTCAAACCACTGCTTCTGCAGAAATACTGATTCCCAGGATCAACTGTTCTTTGCAAATCCCAAACTTTTTACAATAAGACATTGTTCAAAGGGTGTGGCAGAGGCAGCTGTTGCTGCTGCTTGTAGTTAACCATTTCACAGCAGAAACCATTTCATTGCCTCTATGAATTTTAAATGGTTTTTTTTTCCCTCTCTGCAAAAATACCATGACTATTATGTAGGACCCTTTAGACCCTTTTAGATCTCTGATCAAGCTAAATACTGGTGGAAATACATGACAATAGAAATAATAATAGCAACAATAACAATAATTAAATCCTCAAACAAACAAACAAAACCCCCACAAACAAGTAAGCAAAACAAATTAAATGAATCTTGATAAATAGGTGGGGAACCTTAATAAACAAAGCCCATTTCAGGTGGGTCTCTTAAATCCAGCTGTGATCATTTGGAATTGTGAATTGCAGTTTATCATTCTGATATACTTCCTTCTTTTTATCCCTATAATTACCAATATAATCTTTCAATTCATGCTTTCCGGGCTAAGACGTTCCATGTGTATACAAAATGTATTTACAAGTTACAAAGCAGCTATGTGAAACTCTAGATAAATATTGGTGTTCATTGAAACTATTGATCTGAATTCAGGCTGTCTGCAAATCCCTAGACATCTTCTGGCAGTGAAAGTAGGACCTTACCTCTGTCCAACATCAGCTGTGTGGAATATCACAAGGGCAGAAATGGATGGGTGGATGGATGGATGGGGTGCAGGAAGCAACACCTTTTAGTGTCATCTTGATTAATTTTTAGCAATGAATTCTGTGGACTTCACAGCTGGATCACCCAACATCCTGCTTTCAGGCTGCTCCACAGATTAACAGCACAAGCAGAAAGTAAACCCAACCTTCAGCATTAGTCTTAGCATTGCTTCAGTGAAGCAATTGAGATGTAATCACAGGATTACAATTGGCATGTTGGTAAATGGGAGTTGGCCAAGAAAACTCACTCTGGTAAGGAAGGTGGTAAGGGTAGTGGTAGCAAATTTGTGGATGGATTTTGATGAGATGCTGGAAATAACCAGGTGGTCTCCTGATGAAGTAGGTGCGAGTAGTAAAAGCAAGCAGTTTTCTTTGACCATTTTGATAAAAGCATTGCATGAGAGACAGATTAAATGACTCAGAGCAAAACCAAAGATTGAGCTAGGACTTAATACGAAATTCTGAGAAGTAGTAATGAAGGGGTGTTTTACTATTTTTGCTTTTGGTTTTATCTCATTTAGCTCGTTCAAAGTAAAGCATAACTATATCAAGGACTTCTGCAAAGTCTTGAGTGTAACTTGCTTCAAATACTGTTTCCCTGAATCACTTGCTTCAGCTGCTGATTTTAACTCAATTATGAGTTGCACACCAGTATCATAAGTATAAAGCTTTGGAACAAATCTGGGACAAGTGTGGGAATGTGCATTTCTGCTGGGATTTTAGGAAGGCTTCTGAACCACAGGTGCCACTTGTAGGTGAGGTAGTCTTGCCTAGGAATTGTGTCAGAAGGGCTTATCAAGGCAATGTGTAACCTACAAGGACTACACATCTCAACTGCAAAAGGAGAGGAATCTGGACATGCTGGAGAGGTGGGTTGAGGCGAGTATTGTGAGATTCAATAAGGCAAAGTGTAAGGTCTTGCACCTAGGTCAGGCCAATCCTTGATATCAGTACAGGCTGGGGTATGATGAAATTGAAAGCAACCCCAAAGAAAAAGACTTGAGGGGACTGGTGGGCAAGAAGCTGGACATGAGCCAAGAATGTACACTTGCAGCCCCAAAGGCAAATTGTATCCTGGCCAGCAGGTGGAGAGATGTTATTCTGTCATTCTGCTGTGGCAAGACCTCACCTGGAGTACTGTGTCCAGCTCTGGGGCCTTCAACACAACAGAGACATGGACCTCCTGAAGTGGGTCCAAAGGAAGACCACAAAAATTATCAGAGAGCTAGAGGGCCTCTCCTGAGAATCAAAGAACTGGGGCTGTTCAGCCTGCAGAGAAGGCTCCAGGGAGACATTCTAGCTGTATTTCTATATCTGAAGAGAACCTATAGGAAGGCTGGAGAAGAACTGTTTAGAAGGGCTTGTAGCAAGGAACAGTGGTTTCAAACTGGAGCAGGGTCAATTTAGGTTGGACGGAAGGAGGGTGCTCTTTAAAATAAGAGTGATAAAATACTGGAACAGAGATATGGTTGAGGTCTTGTCCCTGGAAACTGTCAAGATCAGACTTCATGTGGCCCTGGGCAGCCTGATCTAGTTTGAGGTGTCCATGATCACTGCAGGGGGGTTGCACAAGATGAGGTTCCCTTTCAACCCAGTGTACTCCGTGAATCTGTGAAACTAGTTCAACATGCTTGCTTGTTAGAGTACTAGCAGAAATTAATAGATTTTAGTGAAAAGTACTTTATCTAATATTCCATAGAATAAATTAACTATGCTACCTTTAAGGCACAAAGTGCCAGGGTTTGAACACTGCCAGGTCTCAAGACTGCCGTTATGTATATGCATGTCTGGACGCAGGAGAAGCATGTGCCCGTACGTGCATGGAGTGCACAGTGAGTGAAAGCGCAAGGATAAAGTAACAAAAATTCTGTCTAACACTTAACTGGAGAATGCTGAAATTGAACTTCTACCTTTCATATGGTGTCTGGATTTCCTTTGCAGTACAAAAAAGTATTTACAAGTTTCTACAGTTTTGAGTTTATCACTTCATAGAAGTCCCATCATTTTGTTTGCAAAACAGCAATTATTATGGTTTCCCTAATTACATTTGACTTTTTTCTCCACTATCTTGTGTGTTAAATATATTCCTATTGTCCCCACATCTGATTCCTCAACTCAGAGAACCTCAAGAATTAAATCAGTGCTTGCTGCTCTATCTGTTTGAAGAAAATGATATACATAACTAAAGATGTCTGAAAGTTTTGAAAATCTAATGTTTCTGGCCCTTCTACTTACCACATGGGATACCATATTCCTGAGTGCTCTTAATGGGGTTAAGCAGATCACAAAGGTAATAATCTAGTACCTTTTGAACTATGGGGATATCTTGGGATTTGTTTGCTCTGCAAATTTGATGTCATTCCGGGGTAGGGAGCAACCTGGTTTCCATCACTTTTTACTTCTTGTTTCCCAAGCGTGGTAGTATGCCAAAACCAGAACTTAAATCTTGTCTTAAATTCAATTTTATCTTGATGTAAAATGAAGCAGTAGCATTATATAATTTATGCTGCATATGCTACATTGCTTTGTTGGGTTTTTTTTTAGCTGAGGAAAAGTGCTATTAAGTTTGCTAAGGTAAATGGAAACAGATGTTTCAGACATTGCTTAAGAAAATTAATGGTGAATTAGTAATGTAGATTGACAATAGAATGAGTCCTTGCTCTGATCAAATGAAAGAAACCAGAAAGATTGCTACTCTCTACTGCAGTCATTTGCTGCACAAGATACACTGCAGGAACACAGTAAGCATGAAATTCGTTCAGCTTGGTAGCAGTCCAGTAGTTCTAACCTATTAAATATATTTGCTCAGCTGGGGTAGTAATGCATATTCATTGTGACTTGTCCCATTAAAATACTCCTTTCTATAGAACTGCATAAGTAATTTTGTTTTTTTTCAGCTTTCTAAAGTAGAAATTGCTTGGTTGTAGTTAATGAAATTAAACTTGCAAAGCAGTAAGCAGAAGCAAGCTATTTATTTTTAATCTAATGCTAAGCCTAGTAGCTATATTTTTTGTTTAGAGATACATTAAGTTAAATTTTAAAATACAATGAAAATAATAATCTCAACAATGCATGCATACATAACTAATACTGATGTTTAATAAACTGTGTCCACATCATGGGGTTTTCTGATTTACTCTAATCAAGGAATATGGACAGGACTGAGACTCTAGGTAGTAGAGGGGGAAAGGGCTGCAGCTACACAAAAGTCTGCTTTGACTGCAGCAGGAAACGGAACAGTTCCTAGTACAGATGGATCACAGGGAGGAATTTTGCAACACAGGGAGGTTTCTTGGTTAGTTATTTCATTTGGCCAAGGCTTTTTTTTTTTTTTTTCCAAAACTGAGGTTTTTTNGTTTTGTTTTGGATTTTTTTTTTTTCCTGAATTGAAGAAAATAATTGGCAGGGGAAAATAGAACGAAATTCTCTTTCCTCTTAGGTATTTCTAAATTATTTTCTTCTCAATTATGACACCATATCCAGCAATTTTCAGCTGACTCTTCTCAAGTGAATTTATTAGATACAACAGGAAAATAGGTCTAGGAGCAGGGATGCTGCTAAGATACCAAGTTCACGTTTTCTTAGTGGCTTTCCTTCTGTCTCTTCAATCTTGATTTCATTCCTGCATAGTGATGGCAGAGCACTGCAAAGAGAGATGGTCTGGTGCCTGTGGGGTTTGCTGATTGATGGAAAATGTGTCTTTGAATTCTCTGGAGTTGATGAGGGAGCTTAGGGAGTTTAGCGTAGATACTCATGTAATAGGACATAAGCTAAGCAACAGTTACATATCGCAGTATAGAACACAAATGTTCGCTATATTTCTTATCTCAGTCTGTTCTACTTTCTGGCTGTTGGGTGGCATGGATAGTGGTACTAAAATCCCTCCCAAATTGTACAGCTACCATGGCTGTTTTCAGCTCTGTGGCAAACTAAATAGTCATTGTCTCCTCTCATTGCTTCCCTTCTGTGACTCTTTTCCTGTGCTAGTAACCTTGGTGTGTATCAGGTTAGACAACAGAGATATCTAACTGCAAAGCACAGACTTTTGCTTGAGCTGTATACTATTTGATTATTTCCACTATTTCAGGTAGTGAAATTGTAGGTTAGTATATATCTATGTGCCTTATTCTGATGTCTGCACTATTAATGTCTCTACCCTTTATTTAAAATTAATAACCATTAAATAAATATAGTTAGCCAAGAACAAGTAACCTAATGAAAGCAAGTAGTTGTACCCAGATTTGTGTTATTCATGCTGAAAGAGAGCACCAGGAATATAAAGTTTTAAAATATATTAGAGAATTCCATTATTTGTCTGGTAATATGTATGTTTCCTTTATCAAGAAATTTAATTCTGTACACGAATTTCAGAGAGTTGTAAAAAAAATTGCATAGTCCAAATATTCTAATCCAATTTCTGTCTTGCCAAATGCGTTACTTCCGATGTCCTACGCCTTCATTACCTGTAGTAGCTCTAAAATGGAGATCCAAAGGCCAGTTACAAGATGGTTTCTGTAAAGAAAGGAAGAGAGGTTTCTCCTCAGCTGAGGCCTCACATGAAAAGCTGCAGTAGTTTGCCATACCTTCCTTCCTCTCCTCCCACAAACCTATAGTTTGAGGAAGGTAGTTTATTCTATATTCTGAAGACAAGAATCATAATGCATGGTTGATAAATTAAAAGTAAGGAGAAATGGCCAATGAAAAAAATAATATAACATAGAGATTTGGGCTTTTTTGAGATTACATTGAGATTCACTGATTTATCTTTGTTTTGTAGTGGCTGTGGTCTGTTAGCTGTGCCTTGGATCAGCCTGGTGTCCTTCCCTGGGCTTATCACTGACAACCTTGCTAATAACTAGTTAGTTTCTTCATAAAAATGAAGTTACCAATATTAAATCATTGTCACTGTTCACTACTCTGATGCTTTTTTCAAAACAATAAAATGTTTGATTTTTAATAGAACTGATTTATTAGTTTATGCTAAAAGCATATACATAATGTTTGGCACAGGACAAGGGCAAAGTGAAGGACAAAGATTAATTTCTGCTTACTCTAGCAGAATTCTCTTGCCTGAGTTTTCCCTTAGCAATCAGTTTCATGGTGCTGGAAAGTACAAGGAGCAGCAGTCTGTACAGACATTTAAGAGTGCCTTCCTGGAATTCAAAGGGAGGTTAGTCAGACAGTGAAACCAGTTCAGATTCATTTGCTAATTTTCTAATATTTGATTTTATCTAATGTAATTTATGTTTTCTTTGAATGATGAGGTTACTTATTTCTTACATCAAGTGTGACAAATCACATAGCATGTGATACATTGCTATACAGTAAATCTGAGAAGCTATAGGTTTTAAAGTTGATTATCTTGCTATTCTAACTGAGTAAAAACAATGTTGGACAGTAATAAGTTATACTGATGAACATCTTGACACCTGAGGGATTGAGGGCAAGGCAGGAAGAAGACTGGGTTTTAGAGACAAGGGCTGAATTCAGCATTCAGAAATGCTTTGGTCATGGAAGCATTTATATAGGTGTTTCTATAGGTGAAAGTACAAAGATGAACCAGACCTGTGGTACCATAAGCATTGTTGGAACTGGCCTATTTGAAATTCCTAAATTTCTAGTAATAGAGTCCAATGGAACTTCAACATCTCAACATTCAGAGTATTCTGTGGCAAATCTAAATTTTAATTAATGGGTGTGTTCACAGAAGATCAAATAACAAATCATGTTACAGTTTTTGATATAAGAATAAAGAAATGAGCTTTTTAAAGTTTAGGTATTTGCAGTAGATTTCAACATTTATGCTGAGGTCCTCCCAACCAAACTACCCAGGAACTGTTGTCACTATTTGTTATAAAGGCATGAAGAATATGAAAGCTAACAGTAAACTAGATACTTGCTAGGTTAGGAAATAATCTTCTAGTTTGAATCTGTCTCTTTTTCAGAGTGTTGTCTAACTGACTTCTTCAAAGGCTTGTGTGCAACTGGTTGGCAATCACTGTTAGACAAAGCACTGTCTCTCCATGTTTGCCAACTTCTCCCTTTGTTTTGCCTAGGTGAAATAAGAAGATTCTAGAAATTTGCAGAAACTCTCAGGGTAATTAACAGCTGGAGTTACTCTCTAAGTATGTGTAGACCTACGGCTACACAAGGTGTGCAATAGATTGTATCCATCAGGGAAGTGTTGAAGCAGTTGTGTGTATATTAGCCAGATGGTCAGTGTGTGCATAGCTAATCCAGTGCAGTTCTGGGTGCTTCTAACTTAATGTGCATGGGCAGATCAACTGTGTGTTTTGCAGTTACACAGCTGCAGCTGGATAACTTCAGAGTTACTCTGCATGTGGTTTACAGATGGTCCATGCACGCAGAGTATGTTGAGTATGCTCTGGAATTACCTGACTTAGAACAACGTATGCTACAAAGTATATATAAATACATTGTGCCTCGGAATTGTAGAGGGAAAAAAATCACAATGGTTCTAGTCTCACGTGTTCTGAATACCTTATTTGCCACTGTTCGTAAGAAAGACACTCAAACACAGCTGGAGATGAAAGTAGAAAAAAGTAACATAGTATTCATTCCAGAAGTAGAGTAGGGAAAAACATAATGAGAAATCTGTATTTTGTGTACTCTTATATTCTTCTCTCTGTTGAATTACCAGTGCTATGCTAAAGAGAAAGGAGAAAAAAAAATCCATTTGAATAGTGTAAGCAAACTGTAGTTACTCAATTAATATTTAATAAATCACTTGATAGAAAGCAGAAGGATATCAGTTGATTAACTGGTGCTGTATCAGTTGTTATCCATCCCATACACAGGTGAGAATAAACTATTTGACTATAATAAAGAAAATAAAAAGTGTTCAGTTAACCACTATTACATGACACATAAAAGTGGTTTTGGACTAAGACTGTAGTGAATTCTGTATGTATTTAATGTTTACTGTAAAATTTATAGAATTGTTCTGAAGACTTGTAATCACAGAAATCCGTGAAGAAAAAGTATCTGGAAAATGTATCCTCTAATCTGCTAAGTAGGGGATAAAAAGTATTTAATTTTCACAGTCTCCTGAAACATTTTGTTACGTACAGCCTACCTGGTTTTACATGTTTACAGTTGTATATCTGGCAAATGTAAAGTTTCTTTCTATAGAAGCATTTTTTTTTAAAAAAGGTATTCTTAGAAAAGCACACAACATTTGCTAATTTTAAACTCAGTATGTAATCACTAGCTGAATCAAATGTTTTTACAACATAGCTGTTAGCTTTGAAGTTGCTTGCTTCTGTGCACCTGCAGACAAAGCTTGCAGGCTTACCTCCTTGTTCTGCATACCAGTTGAGGGAGAGACAGCTGAACTACAAGGTGATTCTACCAGAGTGCCAGAGGGTTTCAGAGCTCATCTTTGCTGACTGTTAACTGGCTACTCATTTCCATCCTTTCCAAAACATGAGATTGCTTTTGCTACTGTCCAGTACTTCCCTCCCACTGTGTCAGGATTCATTTAGCTTCCTGTGCCCTCACTGGACACCATGGCAGGGAACATTGAGTGTCACATACAGTGGGATTTTTGCACAGTGAAGAGAATTCTTGAAGCAAAAATGACGAAGGGGAAAAAGCAGTCTTCTGGGTCTCATCAGCAGGAGAAGGAAAGGCAGGCATGGCTGCGTAGCCTCTTTTATTGGCATCCATGCAGATCATAGCTATGCTGAGAGAGAGAGAGGCCTTCATCCCTTTGCCAAATAAACAGCAGAGAATAGAGCCTAACTGTCACTCTGGAGCGTCAGTTCCCAGAAGAAAAGAGAATCACAAAACAGGCAGCTGGAGAATGTCTGGAGGATGCTTTCTATTTGGAGAAAAATTTTTTAAATCTTTATTGTTCTCTCTCCATTAGGGAGAGATTCTGTTTCCTTTCAAGATTAGAAGGGAAATCTTTAGAAAAATGGTTTTGGTGTGACTCTACACTCCATGGACGAATACCTTGGGTTTTGGTGGGAGATTAGCATTGCTGAGTTTTTGGGGGGGGTTTGTTTGTTTGTTGGTTTGTTTGTTGGTTTGTTTGGTTTTTTTTTTACATTAAGAAATCAGCCAGCTCTATTCTTTAGAAGTCATTCCTCTGATTATGAGTAATGATTCTATACATCCAAGGGGAATATGGTTTACTTAATTCTTCTGAGAAATTAAGAAAATCGGGGTCATAGAATCCATAATCTCTTTGACCTCTTTCTTATTTTATCCACTATATTCCACTACTCAATACTTATGTGTGATTAAGGTGTAAGTGCTCACCCTAGCATTAGTGAGCAAGAGGATTTGGCATTTATTACTTAATTTGTTTTAGTGAGCTTCTTTATAATTTCTCAGCAATATTTTCCTTATTTCTCCCTTTATTTCTCGTCTAATATCTCGTTGTTTTTAGTGACTCTTCCTTAACAGAAAGTTTAACCCTATCTATATTTGCTTCCCTTCTTGCTCCTTTCCCGGTATTCTGTTTTGTTTTCACCTCTGCGTTTTTACACTGCTGAACTTCCATTCTTCTTAACATTTTTCTTGTCTCATTCTTTACTCTTATATAACTCTTTATATGTTGATTTACAGTCTCTTTCATTTTTTTGTGCTAATTTTTTCTCTTCTTTTAATTTCAGCTTTTGATTCTCACCCTTTTGTCTTTTTTTACTGTTCCACCCACCCCCCAGCAATATTTTGTAGTCTTACTTCTTTGTCATTCATATTTATAGCTTATTTCAATGAGTACTGACCTGCATTGACCCTTAAGTCACCTGAAAAGCTGAGTGATCATTTTGCAGGAACCCCAGCAATGAGTGGAGGTGGCAAATATCTCTTCACTTTCAAGCATGAGTGATACATGCACCGTTGTGTGCCCAAATATACATTTCATCTGTATGGCTGCTGTCACCAGAAAATTCAACAACACCAAAGTAGACAGACTTATATGTTTAACAGGACTTCTCCTTTTACTTCCTTTTTAAAACTCCATGTTGAATTTATTTTCTCTGTTGTAATACATAAATAAATATGAATATTAGAATATATCAAGAATTATCCAGTTACATCTTGAATTAAGAACCAGATTTATAGTGACAGTTAAATTGAAATAAATATAGGCAATTATTATTCTTATTATCTAGAATAACTACCCATACAAAAACTTACTTGGAACCACTATTTTACTACCTTATGAAATGCAGAGTGGATTTTTATTTGTTTAATAGAAATTCTGGTTCTAGAGTGCTTGGATTTTCCTTGTGTTGTTTGACTCGGTGGAAATGTCTGCTTTAGCTCTAATGAACTGTGTTATTTATACTTATAATCCTAAATGACTCCAGAGGAGTGCAAGTTGATTTTAAGATAATTCAGGAGAATTTATTATAGAATGTATCTCATTGTTCTTAAGTATCCTGCTTTCGCTTATTTGGAGTAAAGATCATTATAGTCCTAGAGTTGAGAAGATATTGCGATTCATACAACTAGCATATGGGCCACACCAGTGCATCTTACAAAGCCTAGACCACCAACTCAACTGCTCGTTTTTGTCTTTCTTTGCATAATGTTAAATATCATGTATTTTAAAATTCCAACATAACATGGATGTTAACTCTTTCTAACTTGTTAGCTTTAACATGTTTGTTTGGGGTTTTTTTCTGTTTTCTTTTAGTATTTTCCTATGCAGAAGAATAAATGGTAATTAAAATGTGCAGGATGAAAAGATGGAGCAGTCAGTGCTTGTACCACCAGGACCAGACAGCTTCCAGTACTTCACTAGAGAGTCTCTTGCAGCTATTGAACAACGTATTGCTGCAGAAAAAGCTAAGAATTCTAAACAAGATCGTAAAGACAATGATGATGAAAATGGGCCAAAGCCAAACAGTGATCTGGAGGCAGGAAAAACACTTCCCTTTATATATGGCGACATACCTCCAGGAATGGTGTCTGAGCCCTTGGAAGACATGGACCCATATTACATCAATAAAAGAGTGAGTAACACCAGACCTATTCATGAGACAGTGCATTATCATGTTCATCTAACTTTTGTGCAGTGGGTCATAGAGCTTGTTACTTCAGTCTGTTAGTTTGCACCCATGTAGGAAGATGTCATTCTAATAACGTGGAAGCATTAGAGCATTGCTAAATGGCCTAGCTATACAACCTAGCTGCAGAAAATGTATGATGCAGGCAATACTACGTTCCAGAAAGTTAAGAGCTAAATATTTAATATGTTTTAATTTTAAAAAGGTCAATTTAGATAATGTATGTTTTTAGAACACATCTACTCACATATGCCATTGGATGGCTGGTCCTCCTGCTTTACATAAGGAAGAATTCTGCAGTGATCTCATTTTTAGATTGAAACTAATAGAATTGGCAATAAATGTAACAACCGATTGTGTAATATAGTTGTACAATGGATGTAGAAAGTTATCAATAAATAGTGTAAAAAAATCTAGGTTTCTATTCAATCATTAGCAAAGTACCCACTGTCTATAGCAGAGGACAGATTCCATCCTCTTTAAGAGTTATTAATCTTTCTTCATTTTCTTTTAATTTACATAAATGTTTATTCCTTTGATATAATTTAATTTATTTCAAGGAGACAGTTATATAAAAGCTGAAGCATTATTTTTTTTTATTACAACCAATATACAATATCTATACAAATAGATATACATAATAGATTACGTACTTTGGAAATAACTAAATAAACATACATACATATACATATATATATATGTTTGAAACTGAACACACCAAACATGCCACATTTTCTCTGGGATTCTTCAGATTTAAAAATTATGCCATGAACCAATGCAGAACACATTTTGTTCCAGGCAATGTTTTGATTGCAAATTCTTAGAAAATTTATGAAATCAATAGAGAAATGCATAGATAAGCAGAAAGTAATGTAAAGAGGGTGTAAAAGAGATTTTAAAGTTTCTGATGGAACTGGTCTGTACAGCCTTGGAACCCTTTCAGGTCCATTCTGTTGCACAACCCATATGTAGCAAAAAAAAAAAAAAAGGTTGATGGTTTATAGTGATAGCTAGCTTAGTTGGTAGTTTATTAGATATTGTGATTATGAAAACTCTTTAAATACAAAGGCTGGAGTTATTTAGATGTTCAGAAAGTGCTATGTTCTATTGTGCCTCATCTTACTAAATGTCATGTGATTTATGAGTCCTATTTTGACAACAGAGAAAATACTATGTGAAAGAACAATATGTTTATCCTTATTATTTGATGCCTCTGAAAGAGCCTTTATCTGCCATTCACAGTGTATGAAGGTTTATCGTTAAGTCACAGCTCTACTTCAGAAAGATAAAAGACATTTCTATAAAAGCAGGCCTTGTAGAGTTCTGTACTAATTGTGTCTGTTTATGATACAAAATCACATATCATTATATCCCTGCCTGCCCACAGCTCATCCCAAACCTTTATAGTCAAATCAGTCTGTCTTATGTATCTTACACTGAAAACCCATACAAAATAGGTTATGACCTACAGGAACACTTCTAGAGCCCCTAGCAATGGAAGACCCTTTAAGTCCCTTTCCAGATGGAGATGAAAACTTACTGTATCAGTCAGGTCTAATGATGATGGGGTTGCAAGGAAAAGACTGAAACCTGATGAACATATCCAATCAAGTTTCTGTACTGTTTGAAAGGAAGAATAATTTTATTTATACACTTTTACACAGAAGTCATATACCCTCTAGGATTCTCTTCTTTTTGCTGAAGTCCACATATCCTCTCTATGCATGTGCTTTAGTCTTCTACAGGACAGAAATAGAAAGGGACCTGTGGGTTCACGGCAGGGACCTATCAAAGACAAATTTTTTTCACATGCTACAATTCCATTTTATTTTTTATTCGTTCAGCAGGAGTAAACCACATTTTCCTAACATAAATACACCATCTATTTCAACTTTGCATCAGTAATTTGGCTTCAAAATATTTATTTTCTAGATTTTCTTGATCAGCTGTATGTGAATTCTGGAAAGATTTTGGTCTTGTTTCATTCGTCTTTTGAGAGCGTTTGTAGCAGATGATGCTCTTGCAAGTCTCAGAATGAGAAATAGTTTGAGAAAAGTCTGAAGCAGAATTGAATATCTCAAGGAAGACATGAAGTACTCAACGTTCAATGCATTTACCTCTGTACAATTTAGTATTTCAGCATTTTTATATATTTTTTTTCTTTTTAATCCTTTTCTGAATGTCATTTGTAAAGCCAAGGATGCTAGCAGCGTACCCTCCCCCAGTGTGCAGGTCTGACATCTGCTTCACACTGGTTAGGGATTGTCTATTTCTGCCTGAGAAAACATCTATCTGAAATTATATGGACCTAATGAAAAACAGCAGAATGAAGGAAAATACTTTTTCAAGAAAGGGCAAGGATGAGTGTACAGATTAGCAGACACCACTGTTGCTTCAGACTTCTGTATAAACTCTGCTTAAACTATACCTCAATTACCAACAGGAAACATATTAGTTTAGTTTCTAAACTTTCAAATGGGGAAATAAAATTATTACCTACAGCAGTAATCAAATGATACTAATGAACATAGTCACAGTGTTTATTCAGGAAACCTGTACAAGGATTTTAGGAATATATTATTTTATTCCAAATCTGTATCATACGCAAAATTATCCATCATTGGCCTCATATCCAAGTATTGCATTCCACTTGCTGAGATTTCAACAACTTGCTGAGGGTTTTTTCCTATTTTTAGCGAGATTGAACATGTTCATTGTATTTTTTGCATTCATTGAATGTTGAAACATCATCCAGAGAGTTTTATATTTCATCTTTGGAACTTGTTTCCAAGCAATAGGCTTGTGCATGTCATGATCAGATACATCTGAATACAGAATAAACTAGGAATAAATAGATGAATTGAGCTGGTGTGAGCAGCTTCATCTGCGAATAAGGTGGCCTTGAGATGAAAAGTTAAACATGGGTATCTGTTAAGAGAAACAAAAACAGATAGATGTGCTAGTTTTGTGTACAGTGTTAATCTGAAGTTGAAAGGAAAAAATCAACAACTGCTTGTAAACAGCAGTTGACAGCAAATTTATACACTTTCTAGTGTTGCTGAATTCTACTGTGTCACAGATAACCTGAATGTCAGCAACTGAACCCTTGGAACATAATTATTTTATTATAATATAATACAATACTATATATATTCTTATATTTTATTATAATGAAATGCTGCCAACTGCAGTGGCTGGTAATAACTAGTCTTTAGAAATGTTAAATTTAGCATTCAAAATGGCTGCAATGATTTAAAAAAAATATATATATCTAAATATGAGTAAGTATCAACCTGGACTTGAGACATTTATTGTGTTCCACTTCACAAATCACACTATGTTCCCAGCATAATATTGACTGCCTGTTCATGCTCAAGCTACTGTCACAAAGGACCAATGAGGTTCATATCACTGTCTTTAGAGAAAGGATCAATTGGAACCACCTAAGTTTCTGACCTGCAGGAATGCATCACAGAATCACAGAAATATCCCGATTGGAGAAGACCCTCAGGATCACCAAGTCCAACCAATGACCCTACTCTACAAGATTCACCTTAAACCATATCCCTAGGCACCACATCCAAACAACCCTTAAACACATCTAGGGTCAGCGACTCGTCCACTTCCCTGGGCAGCTCATTCAAGTGCCTGACCACTCTCACCATGAAAAACTTTTTCCTAATGTTTAATCCAAACCTACCCAGTCTCAGCCTGAGGCCATTCCCCTTTGTTCTGTCTCCAATTACCTGTGAGGAGAGATCAGCAGCAGCACAGTGTCCCTTCAGGTAATTGTAGACATCAATGAGGTCTCCCCTCAGCCTCCTCTTTTTCAAACTAAACAGCCCCAGCTCCCTCAGTTGCTCCTCCTAAGATTTATTTTCTAGGCCCTTCACCAGCTTTGTTGCCCTGCTCTGGACCTGCTCCAGCACCTCCATATCTCTCTTGTATTGCAGTGCCCAAAACTGAGCAAAATACTTGAGGTGTGGCCTCACCAAAGCCAAGTACAAGGGGACAATCACCTCCCTATTCCTGCTGGCCATAGAATTTTTAATACAAGCCAGGATGCCATTGACCTTCTTGGCTGCCTGATCACACTGCTGGCTAAAATTCAGCTGCCCCAGGTCCCTTTCTGCCAGGCAGCTCTCCAGCCACACTGCCCCAGGCCTGTAGCATTGCTTGGGGTTGTTGTGACTCAAGCACAGGACCTGGCATTTGGCCTTGTTGAAACTCATTCCATTAATGTTGGCCCATTGATCCAGACTATCCAAGTCCCTCTGAAGAGCCTTTCTACCCTCCTAACTTGATGTCATCTGCAAACTTACTGATGACACTTTCTAAGCCCGAATCAAGGTCGTCAATAAAGATGTTAAAAATAAGTGGTCCCAACACAGTCTTGTTCACTTGGTTTCATACTTTAAGGGGTGGCTATTTTCTCTGGAATGTAGGCTGCTGCATTAAAGAGGATGGGAAGAATATGTGGAACTAGATGGGTCTTAAGAGAGCGTTGCTGATTGTCACTCCATGCCCTGCCTCTTGCTGAAAGGATGTTGAATTATGCCTGCCAGAAAAGGTGCCTGTCTTTGTCCTGGCTCTCGGTAACATCGGTCTCTAATCTGGTCAAACTTCCATCTCCTTTGACTCTTGGACTTGGCTTGGGTTGCAAAAACAAAGGTTCTTTAAAATTGCTTTATTTAACTTCATTGCATCAGAAAAGGTGATCTAGAGGGTTTAGATATTTTCAATAGCTGTAAGTGAAAGATTACTACAGGAAGTGTTCAGGCAAACTAGAAATGAATGTCTTGCTAGAAAGATAACCACAACAACAAGAAGTGCAAACTTTCAGTATGCTTAGTGTCCTGTTCTAGCTGCCCCTGGAATATTTCCAGGATGCTAAGGACCCAGCTCAGCAACATGTCACCTCTTGCCTTTCAGAAAGTCCTTAGAGGTTTTAGACAGTGTTTAACTGTAGGAAGTGGAAATGCAATACAGCAGCACTCAGCCTGATAAATGTAACCCTCCGTAAACTATGTTTAAAGCAAACTGGGAGAAAGGAGAGTAGAAATAAGGTTTTGGGAACTCTGTGTCCCCAGAGGTTCTCGAAGACCTTTGCTCAATGTGGACTCTTCTTCCGTCTTATCTGCATTTTCTCAAAATACTCCTCATCCTTCTTTGACCTGCTAACAATGTTTCTAGGTTTATAGCAAATACAGCTGAAGTTACAGTCTGGAATCCAGGTTATAAATGAAGCAGCAAATCAGGGACTTCTCTTTAGGTAGTTCTTTGGATTTGTATTCACACTCAGATACTTTCAGGTTTCTTGCCTTTATAAAGTGATTAAAGAACTTCATAAAATCTAAGCCCTAAAAAGTATACATAATCTTTCACACACAAACACTAATCTTATCTTTTATTTGGAATTTATTTAGCTTTTCTCAGTATATATCTACTTTGTCTTGACAGCTTTGGGTACAATACTTCATCCACACTGCCTACACATTGGCTTGCATCTGGGTTGAAGCTGGGATGAGATACAGAAGGCTTACTAGCGAGCAAAGCTTAAACAGGGGTTGAATATCAACTCTTAACTGTACTTTTTGAATGAAAAGTCTTCAGAGAAAAGATACCATTTTAGTGCATGTTTAAGAGTAGGGGGTCAGAGGACCAACAAAGTGATTCCAAAGGCCTCAGTCACAAAGGTGTTTGACTGAAAAATTAAAACAGAGGTAGGGAATTTATGTCTTGTTGGTTCTGCTTATGCAGGGCAGCTGAAAGTAGAACAGCTAAAATAGCAGCAGCTTCCAACTGAAACTGGAGCTGTGCCAGCCTGCTGGTTTTTTTCCATAAGGAACGTTAGAAAAGAGATGTATGTTTAATATGCTTGTGTTCAAAGTTTTTTGGGTTTTTTGTTTGTTTGTTTGTTTTTAATGTAGGTTGACTAAACATAGGTAGTGTAGTCTTAGACACAAATTTAGTAGGGAGTGCAATTTTTAATTAATTTTGTCAACTACCTCATAGCTACAAAAGCCAGGAGTGTGAGCTGAAGGCTTCTGAGTCCTGAGGCTGGAGAAAGACCTGGCAGGGGAAACTCACCTTCCTCCTTGGAGTGTGAGGCTTTAAAACATAATGCCAAAAATTCATTCATCTGCTTGGTTGCTTCAGTATTTTAAATGAATGCTTCATTTATGGTCAAGTCACCTGAAGCTATGCTTTGAAGGTTGTTATTATTTTTAATTCATAACTGGAAGTGTGATTTTAAAAAATGTTAGCTGAGGCTTTAGCCCACTGTCCTGTTTCACATGCAGTTTCTGCATTTCTGTTCGGAAGCAGGGAAATCAAATACCTCGTTTATCATTATGCCATTCCTACATATCCTGAGTATGTACTCAAGGCAGTATAAAGTCTCAGTATTAATTTTCCTTAGGGGGTGTTGGCCTGCATATACAGGTGTGTCACGTAGAGCTATGATGGAGTGACAGCTCAGGGAAGAAGCCAACATGCAAGTTGGGATTGGGACAGCTTTTCCTCAGGGCTTGATCCTGTTTCTCCTCTTTCCTTCAGTATTTGATATCTGTCATAGACTGGTGGAAACCCTCATCTCCACATTTTGTTTCCACCTTCTATGTGCTTCCAGAGACTTGTATTTCTGTACCTCACAGTCTGTACACACCAAGTTCCCTAAGTCTGAGCAGTCTGAAGAATTGACCTCGCACCTCCTTGACGTATATCATCTGTCTGTCAGCCTTTGTAGCAACAGCCTTGCTTGCAGTCTTGGATCAATGCTTAATGTCATGGACAATAGAAGAGACCAACATATCCTTTCCTGCACTTCTCCTGGCATTCTAATCTATAGCTCACTTTGTCAGCAACGTAACAAAAGCCAAGTAGCATTTTTCATAGCTTATGTATGAAATATGCAATGCTGAAAAAACAAAACAAAACCAAACAAAAAAAAAAAGGGCAAATTTGGGCACTTCTTGTGGGCACATTCTTCAGTTCAAATTTATGCTACCATCCTTGCATCATTCCTTCCACTGCATGCAACTTTCTTCTGAGTTAGTAAGCGTCCTTCTGCTGTGTTTTTCATTCTTTTTTTACTGTTCTTTCAGTTGAAGAGCATTTCAGTGCCATAGAGAGACCTGGTATCCCACTTTTTACATGCAGTTACAACCATGGTGGCCTACAGTGGAAGCAAAGCAATGTTTGTAGGGTTTGGTCTCATACCATTTGGTTTCAGCTCATAGGTTTATTTGAGAAAAATAAAAAAGCTTTCAGACTACAGAGTCTTTGTTTTCTACAGCTCTCCGAAATAAGGTTTGCATGTGTTTATTTTTTTCTAAATTTAATAGTCTCTTTAGCTGCTAAAATTTAAATGTATCATAGAATATGTATCACAGAATCATAGAATCAGACAGGTTGGAAGAGACCTCCAAGATCATCCAATCCAAACTATCACCCATCCAATTAACTAGACCATGGCACTAAAGCACCCCATCCAGTCTTTTCTTGAACACCTCCAGGGACAAAAACTCCAGCACCTCCCTGGGCAGCCCATTCCAATGGCAAATCACTCTCTCTGTGAAGAACTTCCTCCTAATATCCAGCCTATAGCTCCCCTGACACAACTTGAGACTGTGTCCCCTCATTCTGTTGCTGGCTGCCTGGGAGAAGAGACCGACCTCAACTTGGCTACAACCTCCTTTCAGCTAGTTGTAAACAGCAATGAGGTCACCCCTGAGCCTCCTCCTCTCCAGACTAAACAGCCCCAGCTCCCTCAGCCTCTCCTCATAGGGATTGTGCTCCAGGCCCCTCACCAGCTTTGTCGCCCTTGTTTGGACACATTCCAGTACCTCAGCATCTCTCTTGAATTGAGGGGACCAGAACTGGACACAGTACTCAAGATATGGCCTGACCAGTGCCAAGTACATGAGAAGGATAACCTCCCTTGTCCTGCTGGCCACACTATTCCTGATACAGGCCAGGATGCCACTGGCTCTCCTGGCCACCTGGGCACACTGCTGGCTCATGCTCAGCCTAGTATCTACCAGCACCCCCAGGTCCCTCTCTGCCTGGCTGCTCTCCAGACACTTTGTCCCCAGCCTGTAGTGCTGCCTGGGGTTGTTGTGGCCAAAATGTAGAACCCTACACTTAGCCTTGTTAACTCTCATGCCATTGGCGTCTGCCCACGGGATAGTTCTGGGTTAGTTTCACAGCTGAAAGCCACAATAGTACATGAAGATTTTCAGGGATGTATCTCTTCCTCTCCTCCGGTAAGGTATATACAGATGCCCACAGTTCTTAGGGATCTACCTGACCTGTTACTGCTATTTCCCTCTCTCCTTAGCAGAAAGACCGAGAATGAGACTAGAATAAAATACCTGAACAAGTGAGCACTCTGTTAAATCAGTTTTCTGTAAGGTTTTCCTGCTTATGATATTTCAAAGAGGAAGAGAAAATTTTCTTTTTACACAAGAAATACATCATGTAAATTAATCATATTACTATATTGAGGTTGTTTGATGAAGTACTAGTGCAAAAACATTAGTGAGTTGAATGTTCTATGTTTAAAATTGTATTTTCATATGTCAAATACTTCTGGTAAGAACTGGACATAAGTTTTATTTAAGAAATGAGGCGTGGGGTTTGTGTATTTATCTGTTTGTAGAGTTACAACTTCAGTGATTGCTTACTAGGAACATTTTTCAAATGAGCTTTGACATTGAATGCACTTGTAAAATGTATTTTCTTTCTCTTTTTCAGACCTTTATAGTATTGAATAAAGGGAAGGCAATCTTCCGATTCAGTGCCACCTCTGCCCTGTACATTTTAACTCCTTTCAATCCTCTCAGAAAAATAGCTATTAAAATTTTGGTACATTCATATCCTTTTCCGGTATTTGTTCAAAATTATACACTTTGGATTGAGAAATCTCATAACTCTTTCTATTTTATTGCACATAAAATGTTTTGTATGCTGATGATTTTAGTTTTACAGCTGAACACTTGTGTTAAGATTTTATAAATACTAGAAAATAATAGATGCATTTTAACTGTTCTGTCGAGTTACAGTACCTCTGTGGAAATCTGCAGACAGAGTTCAGAATCCACTTTGATCAAATTTTCAGAAACATTTCTTCAGATTTAACACCAAAAGTTTTTGCATCCCAGATTTTTTATTGCACTCTGAACCCTATTCATAAAGTAATTGTATTTATTTGTTTGTTTTAATGCATTTTGTGCTCACAAATTCCACGATACCTCTGAGTTTTGCAAGCAATTTCTCAGGAATGGCTATTTTGATATGTTTATACTGCATTTTGAGGCCCTTCTGTGGCCACCCTCAAGACCAGCTTTATAGTGTATTGCAGCAACATGCCTGAAAGCCTGGCTCATGTATGCTGAGTCTCACACTCCCAAATCTGTCCAGTTGCACCATAAGCCTCTGCCAAATTTAATACAGAATTTGCCAGAAAAAGTAGGCAGAAGTTCTGCAGGCAGTTTGCAAAGCAGATGGTGGACAGATCGGGGAACCATAACTGATGGGACAGTGCACAAGGTAAAGTTTTAGGCTGGAATGTGGGATTGGTGCCTGATGTTCATAACAGGTCAACAGGAGGAATTTCAGCAGGTGAGGTTTTGGTGCACTTCACTTACAAAACCCCAGGACTCAGAAAAGTAGTCACCAAATTAAAATGCCAGTTTCACAGTAAGTCTTTTAATACTGAACAGTTAGTCAAAGGCAGAAGCCTTATTATCAGAGACTGCTGGCAGAATCTTCTAGATCTTTGTGCAAGAGAGGAAGCAAGGCTGATTGCTGCTGACTCAGAAATGCTCTTACTCTGAGCTCCCTGGAACTGAAGCAGTGAAAAAAAGGGATAAAAGTGTCTGGGGAGGAGTCAGTGAGCATTTGTGGATAGTAGCTAAAGGACCTGACAAAGACATACAGACACAGTGGTGGTGCTGGTGAGAAAATGCAGTCTAATGCTGCCAGATTGATTTACAATATCTTCCACCCTGCATCTGTGCTAGGGGCTAGTGTTTTTTACTGGTGTAGTGATTACTAAGTTTGGGGTTGGTTTGGGTTTATTTTTGTCTTAAACATAAGAATAGATAATTAGGTTCATTGTTTGAGGAATCCTCACCTCCTAAGAGGGCATTTCCACTTCATTTTTATGAGACTACTGAAGCTGCAGCCAAGCATCTCCAAGTTTTTCAGCTATTTCCACTTTAATTAAAGGAGCTTCCTAGTTATATTGTCAGACCCCTTAGACCTGTTTGTGGACTGTGAGGATAAGCATTGTAAGGCATTCTAATAATTTATTCTAACCCACTGAACATCAGTTTTTACTGTACAGATCTTATATAAGAACAGGAGCTTCAGTATAATAAAGTCATTTAATGAAAGATGTCACAGTATTCTCTACTTGGTCAGGTGCTTAGACAAAGATCACCCAGCTATCTATGGGAATCAGCTAAATCCTTTCCTGTGATTTGAATGTTTATTTGAAAAGATTGTTCAGCAGCTATAAGCAATGATCTTAATTTAAAACTTTTTGCAAAGTTTAGGCTGAGATGTTATTTATCCTACTTCTCCTTTATCTAGAGTGAAAGTTTTGAGTTTGGCCACGGCAGAAAAATATACCTCAAGCAATAAAATGTCTTGTTTTGATTTGTCCTGTTTTTTAAGAAATAAGTTTTAAAATCCTGGACTTTTATGTAAAAGTTTATGTGTAAATTGTTTTCTTCAGTTTAAGGTAGCTTCTTTGCCGGTCCTATTGATGCAACCATTCATAAAGAACACATTAGTTAGGGAGATGGCTAGACATAAAATTATTTAAGAATTTAGTAGAAGGGTGAAGTGATTCTTATTTTTTGCTGCCATCATGTGGCCATTTTGGCTCAGGTTTTGGTCTGGTTTGGTTACTTCAGTATATCTAAATGTTTTAATAAATTAGTTTATTTTATTGCCATGAGAAGGGAAGGACAGCACTGTTTGCAGAACCAAGAGTATCACCTCGGATGTCATGAAGTCCCAGTGGACTGTTGCACACTCCCACCACGAGCACCTTTGAGCTGTCAGTCTGGGTTTGATACTCTCAGAATACCTGGTTGTTCCTGATTGGAACTCTGAGTAAGAACTACTCTTCATTCTAATCTTTGCCAGTTTTCCATGCTTTTCAAGAACTTAACCACAAGTTATTATTGAACCATTTTCAAATCATAGCACTGGTAGAACAAGAGACGCTTCTTCTGCTGCTAATGTGTTTTGAGTGAGGCCCAAAATAATACCAGGAAATGATTCAACTTAATCTGTGAACTTTCTATGGATTTTTGTTTCCCAGATTGAAGCACGTGGAATACAGTCGTTTCAATAACTAAAACCAGTATTCTGCGGATCATTCTGTGTGTCAGGAGTGTGTGCTTTCTCTACAGTTCTCTACAGTTTCTCTACAGCTCTGACTCATGGAAAACAGGACAATATTTTTTAATCTTGCATGTTCCAGCTGCTGAGTCTAGTACCAAAGCTGTAGAGCTAAAAGTCTAACACAGTCATGCCAGGTATTTAATCAAATTAGCATTTTTCTGTAAGTTGTTTTGGTTATAATCAGCTGAAGTTACCTCAAATGTGTACAACTGCCAGTTCCTTTACCCTTCAGTACCAGCTGAAAAGAAAGCAGGAGAGCATCAACAAATCTACATTAAAACATCAACAAATCAAGACAAATGTCAAAGCTTAATGCACTAAATTGCAAACTACTGGTTAAGTAAAATATACGTGCAATGTTTACAAAGTTCAAAAGATTTGTGTAAGTGGCAATGTTTTACTGTACTTAAGATATGTCTGATGTAATATTGTATGAAATAATGTTGTATTTTCCTTAACTATATCTACATTATTCAGCATGCTTATTATGTGCACTATTTTGACCAACTGTGTATTTATGACAATGAGCAACCCTCCAGACTGGACAAAGAATGTAGAGTAAGTTGCTTATGTTGTTTAAAGTTAACATGCCAGTAAGTGCAGTCATACGTGCTTGCAGAAACTATGATCAAGCGTTGCTATTATTTCATGCCTAAATCATGTAGAAATGGTGAATAATTATGAAATCTCTTTCTAGTAGAATGATCAGGTAGGGAAAAAAAGGTAATTTGTTTACAGATAGTAGTCTACTAAGATTCCACTAATTTTATCTTCATGGTTTATTACTCAATGTTTTTTTAGTATCCCTCCTTTACGCTGAACCATGGGCATATATTTGTATGTGTAGTTAAGGACTGCTTATAAGCAAAAGTATTCCTAAAATTAAAAATCCTAAAGTGAGAATTCCTTCTCCTTTTAGAGTTAGTATAAGATGTTTCAGATAATACTGATTCAGAGAGTCTCCTGTAATTTATGCTCACAGCTTTCTTGGTTAACAGTTAGAAAGCTAGCGTTGCATACTTTTAAAGTCACTATCAGCAATACATCTTTTATATATGTCATTTATTTGACAGATTTATTTCTTTTGGTTTGTGTACAAGATCACGACTGCTGTGCTTCAACAGTATGTCACAAATAATGCATGTAAATACACAGGTATATATGACAAATATAATACATTTTAAAAGAAAATCTTTATTTGCTGTATTTCTTTTCCAGTTTTGAAATAAAACCCTTTCTATTAAAATATCAATGTAAAATGTAGTTACCTATTTTGATTTTTTTTTCCCCTGTATTTTGCAGGTATACGTTCACTGGAATTTACACATTTGAGTCACTCATAAAAATCATTGCAAGGGGCTTTTGCTTAGAAGATTTTACTTTTCTTCGAGATCCATGGAACTGGCTTGATTTCACTGTCATCACCTTTGCGTAAGTTTTTGTTTTTTGCCTTTTCTTTGAGATTGAAGGGCAAAAAGGGCATGAAATTAGTATCAATATGTATCAGTTTTGCTAAATGGAAATTCCTGTACAGATTTACTTCTGTCCAAAACTATTTTCACATTGTAATATGCATATTTTGATGTCAACATAAATACTGCAGAAGCCATTAGCTCAGCTAGTATTAGAGAGGCTAATTTCATGTCCTGCATTTTTTCCTTTGAGCAGAAAAGGAGCATCCCTTTGACTTCATTCTCCAAACTTACCAATCTAGTCTAGATAAATTTTAGGCTTTCAAATTTAAATCACTGTGATTCACTTCAGAGACATTTAATTTAACTGAAGGCTCTGAAAGCATATTAATGCAAGGCAAACTGCAGTGAAAGGTAAACCTCTGACTGTTGATATTTATTTTTTTGCTAAGAACGCCAAAGAGGTCTTGATGAAAGACCCAAGTAAGTAGCATAAACTTTGCCTAAATTCTGAATAACTGTGATTTAATCCTACAGGTATGTAACAGAATTTGTAAACCTAGGCAATGTTTCAGCTCTTCGAACTTTCAGAGTATTGAGAGCTTTGAAAACTATTTCTGTAATCCCAGGTAAGAAGTAACTGGTGTAAGGTGTTAGGCCCCTTGTACCTCCCAACTGTTCCTTTTTATCCTGTCATTGTGTTTGTGTGTGAACTCCCCTATTACAGATATGTGACAGAGTTTGTGGACCTGGGCAATGTCTCAGCGTTGAGAACATTCAGAGTTCTCCGAGCTTTGAAAACAATATCAGTCATTCCAGGTGAGAGCTAGGTTAAACACTGAGGCTGATTTTAATTCACTGAAATGGAATTCATGTTTTTTAAACATAAGTCTTACTTCTTTCCACAAAAAATAAAGCAGGAATCAGAAGATATTAGAACTTGCTAAAATCTCTGATTCATTGCTTTTTAACACGAGCTCTTTCCTTTTGAAATCAGCCTTTGAGTTTAACATATCCTTGCATGAGACATTGCAGTACACAGTGTGTGTGGTTTGCATCGTATGATGTCAAGCTTTCTCCTCCACATTCAACGAATATCAATAACCTTGAAGTTTTCTTACCCATGTGTATTTTACCTACATGATGTTATGTGGTACTTGTTGTGAATATTTGTGTCTAAAAAATAAAAGTGTTTGACATGTTGACTTAGCAAGAAGATGAAGGAATAAGATAATAAAGAATAGCATGGGCATTGCATGGGGGATTTATTATCTTAAAATTCTGATTTTTCCAAACCATCTCCAGTTTTATAGCATTAAATTATAATCCTATTTATTGTTGAACAGGCTTTTTACAACTGTCTTCTAAATCTGCTATGTTATAAAACTGATAGTAGCAAAGGTTTGGGGCAAGAGGTAAAGAAAAAAAAATAAAAAGAAGACTTTTATGTGAGAATTATGTACAGCATGAATAAAAAAAGTCACTTGTTTTAGTTTTAGCATTAAAACAAGTGTTTTGAAATATATGCAACTCATTTCATTCACGGTTTCAAATGGACATAAATTTCAGCTATGGATTCATTTTCACAAGTGAAAAAGCTTTTCACAGAAATGTTATTTCACAGATATTACAGTCATTTATTTGGGCTTCTGCATGAAATCTGTAACTTTACTGAGAGACACTGTCATTTTTAAGCTTTAAAAAAGTTTTGAACACCAGAATTAAAACTCCTTTGCATTTTCAGGCTTGAAGACTATTGTGGGAGCCCTCATTCAGTCTGTGAAGAAGCTGTCGGATGTAATGATCCTGACTGTGTTTTGTCTGAGTGTATTTGCACTAATAGGGCTGCAGCTGTTCATGGGCAACTTGAGGAATAAATGCCTGCAGTGGCCTCCAGAAAATTTTACTTTGGATACAAACATTACTTCCCAGCTAAACAGCACCATAGGTGAAAATGGTACATTGGTTAACTCAACAGTGACTCCATTTGACTGGAAGGGGTACATTGAAGATGAAAGTGAGTATTGTCAGAATAATTCTTACTGAAGTGACTTGTGGCTGACCCAGTTTTTATAAACAAGGAGGAGAAGGGATGATACACTTAGTTAAGACAGAGAAGGAGATGTGTTTGCTTTCTGTCATAGTTCTGCTTCAAAGGCTAATATGGAAGAGGGAACATGGTCTGTCCACTTGATGCTGCTCTTTCAGCTCCCTCTGTCAAATTCACAGAAAGAGGATTATTAAGGAGTTCTTAGAGTCACTTGATAGTGTTTAAACATTTTCTGTTGTGGTACTCCAAAGTAATGTCACCAACAGAGTGTGATGTCATTTCTGGCAGATATCAGAGACTTAGGACATTCAGTGAGGGCTCTAGTGATGCAGTCCCCAGTATTTTCACCTTCTAGCCATTTTTGCACTTCACTCTTCTTATTATTAGAAAGAAGGGGATTTAAAAGCTCTGGCAATTACTTTTTGCTGCTGCAGTTTAAGCTCAGTTTTCTTATCAACTTCACCACAGGCATCAAAAACAAATTATTCCTTATCATTACTCACTGTCTCTGAGGTATTTAGAGACTATTCTTACATAGACATTGCCTGTTCTCTCCTCTTTTAGTCTTCTTTTTGTATGCTAAGCAAACCAGTTTATCAATCTTTTGCTCCTACAATTTATTTCATAAATATTGATCTCTCATCTGGATCTTTTGTTTGTAAAAATAATTCTTGAGGTGCACTACCCACATCTAGGCATTTCCCCTTTACATGCAGCATACTAAGTAGAGAAGCAGAATTACAGGGTAACGTAATTACTTACATTTCTATTGATATACCCTGGGTTAGGGCTTTCTGTTGTTTACAATTTCAATATCATGAAAACCTGTTCAGCTTGTGGTCTACCTGCTCCTGAATCATCTAGATTAGTAAAAACCTCAAATAGCAGCAATATCAGACAAACCTTGTCAAAAGTAATGTTGATGTATCTATCCACTCTGATAATTTACAGAATCACAGAATGGTTTAGGTTGGAAGGGACCTCAAAGATCATCCAGTTCCAACCCCCTGCCATAGGCAAGGACACCTCCCACTAGAACAGTTCACTTAAGGCCTCATCCAACCTGGCCTTGAACACCTCCAGGGAGGGAGCAGCCACAACCTCCCTGGGCAACCTGTTCCAATATCTCACCACCCTCACTGTAAAGAAATTCCCATTAACCCTCATCCTGTCATCATGAGACATCCTGAACAGTCCCTCCTCAGCCCTCCTTCCAGATACTGGAAGGTTACTAAGGTTTCTTCCAAGCCTTTTCTTTTCCAGGCTGAAGAGCCCCAACTCTCTCAGCCTGTCCTCATAGCAGAGGTGCTCCAGTCCTCTGATCAGCTTTGTGGCCCTCCTCTGTACTCTCTCCAACAGTTCCATGTCCTTCTTGTGTTGGGGGCTCCAGAACTGTACACAGTACTCCAGGTGAGGTCTGAGAAGAGCAGAGTAAAGGAGGAGAATCACCTNAAAGGAGGAGAACCACCTCCCTTGCCCTGCTGGCAATGCTGCTCTTGATGCAGCCCAGGACACAGTTGCTGTCTGGGCTGCACATGCACTCTGCTGGCTCATGTTGAGCTTCTCATCAACCCAGACCCCCATGTCCTTTTCCTCAGGGCTGCTCTCAACTCCAGCCATTCGCCATCCAACCTGGAGTTGTGCTTGGGATTGCTTCAACCTAGGTGCAGGACATCACATTTGGCGTTTTTGAATGTCATGAGGTTGGCCTGGGTCTACCTCTCCAGCCTGTCCAGGTCCCTCTGTATGCCATCCCTGCCCTCTAGCAAGTCAACTGTGCCACACAGCTTGGTGGCATCTGCAAACTTGCTGAGGGTGCACTCGGTTCCTCTGTCCATGTTGCCAATAAAGATGTTAAACAGAACTGGTCCCAGCACTGACCCCTAAGGAACACCTCTTGTCACTGGTCTTCAGGTGGACATTTTGCTGTTGATCACCACTCTCTGCATGAAACCATCCAGCCAATTCCTCATCCAGTAGTGCTCCACCCATCAAGTCTGTGTTTTTCCAGTTTGGTGACCAGGATGTCATGTGGGACAGTCAAACGCCTTACCCAAGTCCAGGTAGATGACATCAGTTGCCCTTCCCTTATCCACAGCTGCTGTGACTTCATCCTAAAAAGCCACCAAATTCGTTAGGCATAATTTGCCCTTGGTGAAGCCATGCTGGTTGCCACCAATCACCTGTGCTTTGTTTTTCATTTTCCTTAGCAGAGCCTTCAGGAGGATCTGCTCCATGATCTTGCCAGGCACAGAGGTGAGACTGACTACTCTCTAGTCCCCAGGGTCATCCTTTTTTCCCTTCTTGAAGATGGGTGTTATGTTTGCCCTTTCCTGTTCAGCAGGAACTTCACCAGTCTGCCATGACCTTTCAAATACAATGGACACTGGTTTAGCAACTTCAACTGCCAGTTCCTTCAGAACCTGTAGGTGGATCTCATCAGGGCCCATGGACTTGTGCACTTTCAGATTCTTTAGGTGCTCACAAACATGATCTTCAATTATAGTGAGCAGATCTTCCTTCTCCCAGTCCTTACTTTTGTCCGCTGGGACTTAGACATTGTGGTTGGAGCCCTTGCCGTTGAAGACTGAGGCAAAGAAGTCATTGAGCACGTCAGCCTTATCCATATCCTTTGTCACCAGCTCTCCATTTCCCTTCTGGAAGGGTCCCACATTCTCCCTAGTCCTCCTTTTCTCACTAATAGGCCTGAAGAAGTTCTTCTTGTTCCCATTAATGTCCCTAGCCAGATTCAGCTCTAGCTGTGTTTTAGCTTTCCTAACCTGATCTCTGGTTGCACAAACAATTGTATTCATCCCACATGACCCATCCTTGCTTCTACTCTCTGTAGGCTTTTTTCTTGTGCCCAGGATCTCTCCATTCATCCATGCAGGCCTTCTTGCCTTCTTTTTTGGGATGCATTTTTCCTGGGCCTGGAGGAGGTGATCCTTGAACATTGACCAGCATTCCTGGGTTCCACTTTCTTCCAGAGTTTTTTTCCCATGGCATCCTGCCAAGGAGGTCCCTGAAGAGATTGCCAGAGCAGTGAGTTTGATATGCACCCTCCTTGATGCCTTGAGGATCTTCAACTCTAGCAAATAGGATTCCCTAAATAGGATTTTTGCAAGTAGTTTTGCTGATACAAAACAGCGTGGCAAACTGAGGATAGAGAAATACATTTCAGTACAGTTATATATGAGGTTACAAACGTAAGCTTCCTATCCTGAAAATCAGTGCTGCACAATTCATATTGAGACAGATTTACATGCATAAAGACTGTAGTTGATAGCATACATAATCTCTAACACTGAGAGTTACTTTTGGAGAAAAAATAAGAGCTAAAGGGGAAAGAACGGGGGGAAAAGGGAAAACTGGCCACAGTGGCCTTATGCAAAGAGAAGTGGTGGTGTCCCCAGGTGAGTTTCCATCCCTGGGTATCCTTTCTAGTACAGCAGTGATCACTTCATCATACTTTTTCCATAGCAACAGTGTGTTTTTCATTAGCATCTCCTCAAACTCCCTAGGGATTGTTCCTGCTTACAGTGCTAATTCGAAGGTACTTTGATCAGTGCAAGTGCTGCCTGGCTGGTTAGTTTTTGACAATCATACATGCATGTTATTAGGTCACCTAATAAAACCCAAAAGCTACAAGCAAGGAGTAGCGAAAAGTGGGAGAAAGAGGGGCGAATCTCATACCAGAGAGAATTGCATCCCATGGGTACCTTCTGCAAAAAAAATGTGTTTGCAAGTCAAATATCATTCCAATAAAATCAACATGAAAACCTACATTAGAACAAAGGAAAAATAGCATCACAGAGGCTCTGGAAGACACTGACACAGCAGTTTATGTGAGAGATTGCAGAACTGCAACTGAGAGGCAGGATATAGAAATACCAATGGAAAGCCCTTAGTGATAGAGGCTAAGGCACTGTGGAGCAGTGAGAACTGGTAGATTAAGGCAACAAGCTAAATAATATCCTGTTTGCATAAGTAAATAATTGACCAGGAAGGCAGTATTACTCCTGTGTTTTTTCACTACTGCAGTTGCTACTGGAATACTACATAAAGTTCAATATAGATATAATGTTGAAAAACTAGAGGATGTGCAGAAAAGCGCAGAATGATTAAAGGGTTGGAAAACATGATTTATACCAAGATAGACAGGGAGCTCAATCTACTTAGCATATCAAAGAGAAGGTTTAAGGGGTGACTTGATCACAATTTTCAAAAACCTCACGGGGAACAGAAGTTTCATGGTAGACATATCTTTGATCTAGCAATCAAAGATATAACTCTTTCAATAGCTACAAGTCAAAGCCTGACAAATTTTAACAGAAGACAGCTTCTGACTCTGATCACACAGCTGATAAATGACTATGATGGATTTCCACCTAAATTTCTTAAATCAAGATGCAATTTTTTGTGATACTCACTTTACCTAAACATGAGAATTCATGTAGATCACATGCCTTGAAGTATTATACCATCTAAGCAGTCTTGTCTCAAAGACCTAAACTTCAAGGTCAAACTTAATTTCCTGGCTTTTTAACAAAGAATTTATAAACTCAAGCTCTGATTTAATTCGATTTAAAGAAGACCTACAGCCTCCTAAGAAACAAGGCTGAATTGAATTTGTTATAGAATGTACTTTATCGAATGGCTACTTGAATCTTTGGTGTATTTACACAGCATTTCGTACGTATCATGAGATTTGTAATGAAAATATGAGTCTTATTATGAAACTAATAAGCTTGCCCTTGCTCACTAGCAGTTTTAAAGGGAAGAGTTACCTTACCACAGCTTTCTGCTCTCTTTTTGGAGGTGGGCAGAACAAATATAGAAATGGTTCTTAAACCAGTAGTTTCACTGGGCAGTAAGACAGGACTTACCTGGAGATCAGAACAGTGCAATGGCACTGTTCTTTCAAGGAATTATGAAAGCGTTTATGCCAGTTGTTGTGTATAGCATGTTAAAAAGGCATTTGAGTCCAAATTTTGCCACTGAGCTAATTTTAAAAAAATATTTAGAGAAACTTCATGTAAGCACTTCTGGTATTAGTGAGTCAAGAACTTTCTTTCTTTCCTTCCTTCCTTCCTTCCTTTCTTTCTTTCTTTCTTTCTTTCTTTCTTTCTTTCTTTCTTTCTTTCTTTCTTTCTTTCTTCCTCCCTTTCTTTCTTTCTTTCTTCCTCTCTTTCTTCCTTTCTTTCTTCCTTTCTTCCTCTCTTTCTTTCTTCCTCTCTTTCTTTCTTTCTTTCTTCCTCTCTTTCTTTCTTTCTTTCTTTCTTTCTTTCTTTCTTTCTTTCTTTCTTTCTTTCTTTCTTTCTTCCTCTCTTCCTCTCTTTCTTTCTTTCTTCCTTTCTTCCTTTCTTTCTTTCTTTCTTTCTTTCTTTTTCTTTCTTTTTTTTTTTCCCCCGAAGATATAAAATTTTATGTTATTAACGCTTGATAAGCAGAAGTTTCTCTTTGCAAGCCTATTATAAACAATTTACTTTTTCTGGAAAATAACAATTTATTCTCAGCCATCATGCTAATTTTACCCAAACAACCCTAAATTCCCTTAAAGAGCTCACCTGCTAGGGATTTTTTTTCGCAATTCCCAATCAAAGAAAGAGGAGCCAGACATATACCTTTGATGCATTGAGAGGCTTTTCACATTACTTTGGTACAATATAGTTCAGTATTGCATTTAGTTAGATATAACTAACAACCAGATGTTGCTCAGCCTCATTATGGTGAGAGCATCATAATGCTTTGAGCTTTTGTCACAGTATCAGTGCACTCGAAGAAAGCGTGTGTGGCTGTTATTTCCTATGGAGCTGGCAAGTACAGCATGCTTCCAGGGCATATCTTGTCTGAACCACAGAACTTGAATACAGACTGTATTTCTGCAGTTCAGCTCAGCTGATGCAATACTGATCCCAACTGACTGCTCCATGTAAACTACATCAAGTCAGGTTTGCATCCTTCCCAATCAGCTGCTATATTCCATGACGTTTTAATCATGCTTAGCTGACATAATGCAGATTAAGATTTGGTTCATGAGGGTCAGCTGTGGTCAGCATCATGTCAGCAAACTTCATTATTACTTTCAATTGTGTTCCAGCAGAGTGCAGTTCTGCAATGCATACCAGTCCAGATTGACAGTGGCTATACATAAGGTCATGCACTAGCAGAGTACAGATTTTACCCTGTAAGATGCAAGTGTATCATTAGACACTGAAACAGATTTCTTCACAGAGTGTCAGAACAAGGTCTACATATAGCTTAAAACCCAACTTTGCCAAATGGTGAATTTCACTCAGAGGATGGAGAGGGTACCATGGCCAGGGACCATGTCCCTCCTCTGGCATATGAATGTGCTGAGCCAGTAGCTTGTCGTGTCTCCTTAGGCTCAGCATTCATTAACTTCTGCAGGAACCCTGATTGAGTGGTATACTTGAAGCTCAGCTGCAGTGGTATAATTTCAAATGAGATCATTTTAAGTAATTCTAACAAGCCAGTTCAATAAAAAAATAATCCAATGTGCAGTTTAAATCTTCTCAAAAAAAAAAAAAAAAAAAAAAAAAAAAAAAAAAGTACCACCTTAAGTCTGAAGCTGCTATGCTTCAGAAGTATTAAAAGCTGAGGAGGTGCTTCAGAGAGTATCACCATGTCCCTACTCTGTCCTTGCAAACATCCTAAGGCAAAACTTACTTGGTCTGCATCAGAAATGGGATACTGGCTACATGATCTGACCCTGTGTAAATTGGATCCTTAAGCCTGTGATCAAATGGGAGGTTGTTACTAGAGGAGGAAGCACCTCCTGTGATAATTAGCAAATGTAGGGGAAAAAGAAAAGCACTTCTCAAGGATAGAGTCAAAGTGAATCTTAATAAGCATAAATAAGAATAAATATCCTTATTCTTCCAAGAATAGACAGGTCAAAGTTTTTGTTATTTAAATAATCTTAAATGTACCTTTTTGTACAGGAATACTGCACAGATGGTTTGCTACAAGGAGATTTGGTGAAACTTAATCAATTTTTCTTTCCTAAAATGATCAGTGATTTTATCCTATACTCCTACACAAGTCAGTGACTGCTGCAGTAATTCTTCCAAGTTGCAATTAGATGTATACCAGGGCCTTCATACCAATCAGTGGGTTAATTGCAGCATGTATGCAACTGTAACTGTAAGAGTCATTGGCATACTCAGGTTTTCTTGTGGAGCTCACATATTAGACAATTGTCACAAGTGTTTGCAAGTCACAATCTGGAAATTTTGGCAATGATGATCAGAATATTTGAAATAAATTATCACTATAGTTTTTCAGACAGAACATAATTATTATGATAAATAACTGTTCAATATAATTTCACAAAGTGTGGTTTAATTCAGTTATCAGTTTTAAGACAGATTGATCATCTCATCTACGTCCAGCAGCACTTGAGCCAATTTTTAGTATTTTGACATGAGTACTGCTGTGAGTGGTAGCACTCACTACAATTCATGTTGTCATTTACTCTAAAGTTGTGGTCCTGCTGACAAAAAGCATTACTTGCTTAAAATTGCATCTGAAATTGCCTTACTACTTTTAGAATTAACTATTTCTTTCATAGAGCTGAAAAAAACCCTTTGATTTTCAGAGCTTTTTAATTTATTTTTTAAAATTATCTTCTAAACAGGTCACTTTTATTTTCTGGAAGGACAAAACGATGCTCTGCTTTGTGGAAACAGTTCTGATGCTGGGTAAGACCAAATTTCACATATGATTGCACTGTAGACAAAATAGATCCACGTTCTTTAGATGTGCAGTTGGAGGGGGTCAGCATTTCTTTCACATAAGAAATGTTGGTATTGTACACTAGACTGAGGACTTGGATTCCTGATCAGAGCTCAGTGGGTCAGTTAGATGAGTTTAGTATTTGCACGAATGAATTAATTTCCTGCCTGGATGAGATGTAAAAGACACAGCACCTGGAAAGCACCTGTTAGTTTGCAGCTACAGTTGCGTATAAGAGTGCTAGTAGGCTCAGACAGTAGAAAACATTGACACTTAACATTAATATTAAAACATAAGTTGCTAGAACATACTTCAATTTATTTATGTCAAAAAAATAACACAAACTTTTATGAGCCTTCCCTGGTTAATGTTTCTAGTGTCCCTTAACACAATTTTCTATTAAAAATCACAAGTCATATTATTTCTGGTATGATTAATTAAAGAAAAATCCCTTTTTTCATCCAAATCTTCCCCTGTGCACTCCAGGTAATGATATTAAAATAGCTATATAAAGTAACACCCTGTTTGTCTTTGTAGGCAGTGCCCAGAAGGATATACATGCGTGAAAGCTGGTAGAAACCCCAATTATGGCTACACAAGTTTTGACACCTTCAGCTGGGCTTTCTTGTCACTCTTTCGGCTAATGACTCAGGACTTCTGGGAAAACCTTTATCAATTGGTGAGAATGTTTTAATGCAAAATAGACTAAATATGCTTTTACCAATAGTGCAAGAGGCCTACTATCAATTTCCTTTTATTATCTTCATTTTAACAATATAAAAATATTTGTTAACTTGTTTTTGCTTATATATATTGTCTTATTTCCAGACACTGCGTGCTGCTGGGAAGACATACATGATATTTTTTGTTTTGGTGATTTTTCTGGGTTCTTTCTACCTGATCAACTTGATCCTGGCTGTAGTTGCCATGGCCTATGAAGAACAGAATCAAGCAACCATGGAAGAAGCAGAGCAGAAAGAGGCAGAATTTCAACAGATGCTGGAACAACTAAAGAAGCAGCAAGAAGCAGCTCAGGTATAATTTGTGGTGTAATAATGTAGAAGAGTATCAAAGTAATTTTACTAGAGATATTCACCCTTTGCTTTCTGAATTTGGAGTTATAAAACCGTGCTAGCTCATTTCTATTCTGCAGTGAAGCCATTGTACTTTGAATAATCCAGACATAATTAATAGGGAATATTCAAAACTAGGTACACATTATTCTTTATGTCTATCTTAGTCTAGTATAATTTATTACAGTTTGTTAAAAATTGCTAGTGAAATATGGAAGAGTCAAGTAATAAAAATTAAAAAAAAAAACAGGGAGAGTGTATACTATGGGAAGTGTTAAAATCTAGGGATTTTAGGAATAAAAATTCTATATAACTAAATTTAAAACCCCCTTAATATCATGATTTGCTTAATGACACAAATTCATTCTACAACATGGCAGGCAGCAGCGGTGGCAGCAGCAGCAGTAACAGCATCTGCAGAGTCCAGGGAGCCCAGTGCTGGGGGAGAAGCAGCAGGGCTCTCAGAAAGTTCTTCAGAGGCATCAAAATTGAGCTCAAAGAGTGCAAAAGAGAGGAGAAATAGAAGGAAGAAAAGAAAACAGAAAGAACAGTCTGGAGGTGAGGAGAAAGATGAAGATGAATTTCACAAGTCTGAATCAGAAGACAGCATCAGAAGGAAAGGTTTCCGACTATCTATTGAAGGCAATAGGCTGACATATGAAAAGAAGTATTCTTCTCCCCATCAGGTATGGCATAGTGTTATTTTAAGTAGAAGCATACATTTAAAGCATCATAGGCTGTTACAAAATTAGTCTTCTTGGTACTGTAATGCAACCCTACTGCCTAAAGAAAACATTGAGATTTTCATTGAGTTCATTATTGTTGCTACTGCTTGAGAGAAAGAGCTGTGACTGCTACACTGTCTTGTGAAAAAACACACAGAATTAAATATAACCTTATAGACCTATTCTTGTATTAGGACTGTTTTAAAAACATATTAAAATATTACTTGATTTTCTTGGGTTTTTTTAGAGTTATCACATATAATCTAGATTTACTAAAATGCATGTTTCCATTATGATAGCTTCATGTTTTCCTCCATTTCAGTAATGTTTGGAAGTTGGATAGATGAAAGAATATGCATGTATAGACTCCCTTTATTCTCTATAGGTATTATGTAACTACTCTGCTCCGCAGCTAGGTGACATTAGGAGAAAGGAGTGTTCAAAATTGGTTTTAAGAGTCTCTGAATGGGAGTATTTTTATCTGCAATATATATAGATGATTGGATACATAAAAAAGTTTTTGCAGCAACATTTATCTTCCTGGAAACATGGTTACTGTTAATTTATGGGGAAAAAAAAAACAACAACAACAACAAAAAAAACAAACCCAAGTCTATCCTATACTAATCACAATGCTAAGTTTGACACAAAACCAACAACTCTATGCTATACTAATCACAATGCTAAGTTTGAATGTTTCAGATGCTAATCTCAAATTTTGTCTGCTTGCAGTCTTTGCTGAGCATTCGAGGCTCCCTGTTCTCTCCAAGGCGCAACAGCAGAACAAGTCTTTTCAGCTTCAGAGGTAGAGCAAAGGATATAGGATCAGAAAATGACTTTGCTGATGATGAGCACAGCACTTTTGAAGACAATGATAGCAGAAGAGATTCTCTCTTTGTGCCGCGCAGACACGGTGAACGGCGCAACAGTAACATTAGTCAGGCCAGTAGGTCATCCAGGATGCTGGCAGTGTTTCCAGTGAATGGGAAGATGCACAGCACTGTGGATTGCAATGGGGTGGTTTCCCTGGTTGGTGGACCATCAGTTCCTACATCGCCTGTTGGACAGCTTCTGCCAGAGGTGATAATAGATAAACCAGCTACTGATGACAATGTAAGAAAGTTTTACATAGCTTAGGCATCGTGGCCATTTCTTACTGCACCAGCCAGTGTTTTCTACAGAATGGAACCCTTGGCAATGCTTCCTGGTTGGTCAAGCTGTGAATGCTCCTGCATCTTGTAAAATCTTTAATAAATATAACAGCTAAGATAGGTTTGCAACCTAAGCATTTACTTACAAACATGTTTATAACTAACAAATTCAAGTCACAGTTTCCAAGTAAGAAAATATTAACTTACTTATTTGTTCATGAAAGCACTATGCTTTACTGTATTACTGTGTATTACTTTTACTGATCTAAAAGTCCATTAGATGTGGTCTGCAAAATACTTACTGTACAATTCCAAATAGTATACAAAAATAGTATAGAACTGCAATCAATATGATGCTACCTCTTTATCAAAATTAATATTACTAGTTAATTTTGATAACATTCTTCCTTATTAGACCTATAAAAAATGTAATCAAGTTGTGAATTCTTTATTATAATTTATTTATTGTTCCTTTTCCATCCATCGTTGGTGGAGTTCTGTAGCATAGATAACAAAGTGTTCATTGAAAGATAACATTTCAATACATTTCAATACATACTTCCAAAACCACAGATGTCAGTGTGAACGTATGTGCAGCACATACTGCTGACATTCTCTTACCATGTACAAGGTAAGAGAAGATGTCTCAAAAAGATTTCTTGCTTAGTTCAAAGTTGTCTACTCACATTACTAAAAAAAAATATTAGCATGAGGAAGCATGAGGAATTCAGACTTTTCTTACTTGCTATAGTTGGCCTAGGGGAAAAGACTGTTATGTTACAAACCCCAGAATGTGCTGTCAGTAGGAAAAAGGATAGCACCTGCAATTTGCAAAAATTGTATACAGTATTTTGCATTCAATCCTGTCTCATTTGTTTAAATAATTTTCCTATCTTGAAGAAATGCAAAAGTAAAGAAACTTTCTCTTGATCTTTAACAGCAGGTAATTATCGCCTCATATCTTTTAAACATTATTTAAAAGATACTAAAAAGTAATAAAAGTCTGATGATAAAAATTGAGGAGCACGAAGCACGTACCCAAGCTCTAAGACGTTAACAGGGATTTATATATCATTTCTTTATCTTATTTCTCTAACTTGGTCTCACCTATTATTGTTCTCTGTACAGGGTGCCACTACAGAAACAGAAATGAGGAAGAGAGTATCTGGCTCTTTTCATGTTTCTATGGACTTCCTGGAAGACCCAGCTTTAAGGGAAAGAGCCATGAGTATTGCTAGCATCCTCACAAATACTGTGGAAGGTGTGTTGAACATAGCTGAACATTAATATTTAATTCCAATGGAATTCTGAAAATCTGAGTTTAAGAATTATTTAAAACAGCTTAATTAACAAATACCATCCCACAAACTAATACAGTTATCTGAAAACACAAAGGTCTTTATCCATTAAGGTTATTACATAGATAATAATTTACTGCAGAATTAAGCATTTCTATCTCATTGTCTTCCCACCACCTACCTCATGTTATCATCAGGAACACAGAGTTATGTGTGTGGTGGCCATAACTGAGTAGATTCTTATACATAATAATTAAAAATACATTATTTGACAGAAAAAGACCACTAAACATTTTTTAAATATATGCAATCATTGTTAAAATATATTTTTAGCAGTTATATTTATTCAGTTATTCTTTGAAGAAGTGCTATTCTAGGTGAGAACTTACTGTTTTTTGTTCAACTGGAAATAAAAAATATATTGAAACACCATACATTTCAACATAAAAATACTTACATAATAGAACAGTAAGTGGGAGCAACAGGCCAAAGTTTAATTAGGAAACAATTAAATACCTTAATACAACTCAGTGCAGAAATTAATACAGAGTGACCTACACATTGCAATACAAAGAAGTTGTTCTTGGTAGATAATCTTTGAATAAACTGAATACATTTGATAGCAATTTTAAAAGTCTTTCTTGAGAAGCCCTTGTTGGTAGAGCATGGGACTTTTAATCCCAGGGAGTTCTGCCCCATATTGAGTGAACAAATATGTTGCGGTTAGTTACTGGCTGCAGTTAACCCAAAACAATCCTGTAAAAAGGGGCTTACTGGAGTTGATCAGTGCCAGTAAAAGTTTGACAGCTTGATTAGTAGAATCATGACAACTTGATTAGTATGATGCATGCAATAACTGATATGAACTTTCTTTCCCTACAGAACTTGAAGAATCAAGACAGAAATGCCCACCATGCTGGTATAAATTTGCAAATATTTTCTTGATCTGGGACTGCAGTCCACACTGGTTAAAAGTAAAACATATTGTCAACTTAGTGGTAATGGACCCATTTGTTGACCTGGCTATTACGATTTGCATTGTTTTAAATACACTCTTTATGGCTATGGAACATTATCCGATGACTGATGAATTCAGTAATGTGCTTTCAGTTGGAAATTTGGTAAGTCCTTTGGGGTTTTATGCTTATGATCTGGAAGGAAGTATGCCTAAAGGAAGTGAAAGAAGGAGTTTAACAGCTTTTCTTTTTTCATTCATTAGGAAGTAGATCTCCTGGACATTTATGGCCCTCCAGATATGATTATAATAACTATTTTTGAAATTTTACTGTAAATCCTGGCTCATGTAAAGTGATACTGTAAAATCACTATATTGCAGTGTTCTAGAGAACCAGTTTCAAATGGCACCAGTGCTACATTAAGTAAAGTCTATCTCAAGCAGCATTTGATTTGTCTAACTACAAAACCAGGAACACATTGCTTTCATGAAAAAAACCCACTATGCAAATAAATGCAGTGTTATTTTTTTCAATCAATACAATACAAATATTTAAATGATGAATGCTTTTGTAATTGCTTTATTTCCCAAGTGCAAGTAAAAGAGCCAATAGCTAAAAGAGCGATTTAAATGCCTTTCTAGAATTTTCTTCTGTAAAAGGCTTTTAATGTGGATATGTGGATTGTTTTCTTTATATGCTTTATACAAAAATATAAAAAATATTGTACAGTATTTTTCCTTTTATAGTTTTAATACTATTTTATCATCATATAATCCTCTTTTCCTTATGTTGTCAACTGTATTTCTCTCTTCTACTTCAAAAAGATAAATTATTAAAGAATTCAGGAGTTAATTTTTTGTAGCTCTGATGCTTTAGAACTGACGGGTTTGATCACCTAAATGTATCTGCAGCTGCAGTCCTACTTTGTCTCTTATTTTAAGAATTGATTTCTTATAATGATACTTTTTATTCCTTGTTTTGTCGTAAGAAATACTATCTCAGATAATGTAAATAACTACAGAATTTAAAAGGGAGAAAAATGCATAGCCAGTTTTCATATACTTAATAAAAGTGAAACTCTGTATCTAAGTTTCCTAGCAAAAGGTGCAGTCTTGTATTGTAGCATTTTATAGGCTTGTTCTCCAAGAAGAAAATTACATATAAATTTTGGTATACATTTGACTACAAAGGGAGTGAGAAAGAGCCTGCCTATGAGCATTGCACTCTTCCAGTTTTAGACTCCCTTCTGCGTTATAAATGGCTCTCAGAGTTCTTCTGTTCCTGCTCCAGTATTCCACTTGTGAACCTCATCAGTCTGATCATCAGGAAATTAAGTCAATGTTTCAAACTGTATTTTATTTTTAATTTCTGCCTCTTCTTCAGTGGTTTCAATCCTGTAGCTTGAAAAATAGTAACCTTTCCCTCTCTGGTGTTTATATCTGGAGCGTATTTAAAGACTGTAATAAAAATCTATCTTGAGCATTGGAGTTTCTAGGCAGAGCAAGTCAGACTGCTCTTGCCCAACTCTTATTATTACAGCTAAATTATTCTCTTTAGCTGTCCTATTTTCTGTTCCACTTGCTTGAAAATGGGTTACCAAAAACAATAACGAAAGCTTTTCAGACTAGGGCTCAAACAGCTTTTAATGATGGCTTCCTATCCTACAGGAAATTTTTCTAAGAATTCTCTCAAAGTTACTCAGTGTCATTACCTTGGTGGCTCCTAAATATGAGTCTTACTTCATAAGAATAGTATCCTATGATGAGAAACAATTACCATCAATATAATGCTGACACCAAAGTGATTGAGCCAATCAACTTCACTGAACTTACTGGTGACACCCTGACAAAAGATCCTTGGCTTCAGCAAATTGTTATATCTCACTTGATCCCATATCCCATTTGATCCCCATCTGGTGTAAATAATCACCTTTCTGCTGAATCAACTGGGATTATGGCAGGTCATATCACCCAAGGAGCTCCCTCTCTGGAATCTTAGATTTAGCCTCATTCATGCCGCTGTATACTATAATCAGTGTACCAAGAAACATGTTACATTATATAATTTCTTGGAAAACATTCTGGTTTATGTTGTGAAAATCAAATTTGCAATATTGTTTGTACAGTACATGAGGAAGTCCATATCCTGATGGAATTGAAATTGGGCCATAAATGTTATAAAGCACAAGTTTATGTAATTTGTTTAGGATGAAATTTAATTAACTGAAAAAATTACTTGGTTTCTATGGAACTTGTTGAAGGAAAGTGGATGTAATAAATCACTACAGTACACTGAACTATTTTTAGATATCAGTTTTGGGTAAGACATTGCAAATACGTATCTTGAACTAAAAACCTAGACAACAGCTAAATTTATAGTTATTATATTTCACAATTAAATAACAAACTGCATTTTGAATTCAGGTCTTCACTGGAATCTTCACAGCAGAAATGTTTCTCAAGGTAATTGCAATGGATCCTTACTATTATTTCCAGGAAGGCTGGAATATTTTTGATGGTTTTATTGTAACCCTGAGCTTGGTCGAGCTTGGTCTTGCAGATGTGGAAGGGCTTTCAGTTCTTCGATCATTCAGATTGGTAAGTACACATCAATTGCACTAATTGTGGGGATCATTAGAAGAATATATTTTTTGCCTTAATTTGTTTGGCATAAGTACAAGTACCAGTAGAAAAGTGGCCTAGATGATTTTAACAGAGGAACCCTAGATTTTAAATTCCATCTAACATGACTGGTAATTTCTTTGGCCTTCAGAAAAAACTGTGCTTTGAGGATATCAAGTTCTAACTTCACAAAATTTTGTTGACTGAGCTTTCCATCTTGTAACAAGAGGACACCCTCTGACCAGTCATACTCAGGCCATGCTTTGCAGTTATATTCTTCAACCAACTAACGTTAGAGTATCTTTGTGTCTTTCTTGCTGGTTGTCCTTACAATATTTTTCTTTTCTTCCAGTTGCGAGTTTTCAAACTGGCAAAATCTTGGCCAACATTAAATATGCTGATTAAGATTATTGGAAACTCAGTGGGAGCTTTGGGAAATCTGACCCTAGTGCTGGCCATCATCGTGTTCATTTTTGCTGTGGTTGGAATGCAGCTGTTTGGGAAAAACTACAAGGAATGTGTCTGTAAAATTGCAAGTGACTGTGTGCTTCCACGCTGGCACATGCAAGATTTTTTCCACTCTTTCTTGATTGTGTTTCGAGTGCTGTGTGGAGAATGGATAGAAACAATGTGGGACTGCATGGAGGTTGCAGGCCAAGCCATGTGCCTTACTGTTTTCATGATGGTCATGGTGATTGGAAACCTAGTGGTATGTAATCAAAGCGTTAGTAAAAAATCATTTGGCACTACAGTGGATTCAGTTCTGAAGTGAACTAAGTGCTCTAGTTATGCTTCAAGAAGCACTTAAGCAGGTGGTTTCAAGCCATGCTTAAAGTTAATCTTAAGAGCTTTTTTGGACTGAGAACAAAATATTCTGCAATATCAAAATCACTTAGTCACATTCTTAATTTGTCTTTTGGCTCTATGTTTTATGCTTCAAATAATTTTAGTCTATGGGCTCTTTATAAACCATTTGCTGTGGGCTTTCTTATTTATCCCATATGATTATTCATCTAAGTCATCTAATTTCTGATGTGCAGTGGGATAAATTACATTTTTAAATGATGCCGAATAGGAGACATATTATCTCCTTCTTTGGATTATAAGAATTTGCACCACAATATTTACATACTCTGGGGATTTAAAGACACAATTACAGATATTATTCAGTAGTAGAAATACTTTTGAATTGTGAGCTTGACTGAAGCAAAATTATGAAAAAACTCCTCTTCTTTTTATGGAGAAGAGAAAAAGGGTTGAGGGTATATATTTTTTTTCTGTTATGATGTCAATAGTACAATAACTTTTAACAAAATAGGAGTCCTTTGTTGGAATAAAGTCTCGAATGTCCTTTTTTTTATCTGTCTGCAGGTACTGAACCTATTTTTGGCCTTGCTATTAAGCTCATTTAGTGCAGACAACCTTGCTGTGTCAGATGATGACAATGAAATGAATAATCTCCAAATTGCTGTAGCAAGAATGCAGAAGGGCATAGATTATGTGAAAAGAAAAGCACGTGAATTCATCCAGAAAGCTTTTGTTAAAAAACAGAAAGCTTTAGATGAAATCAAACCACTTGAAGATTTGAACAACAAAAATAGCTGTATTTCTAACCACACAACTGTGGAACTAAGCAAGGACCATGACTACATTAAAGATGTAAATGGAACCACAAGTGGCATAGGCACAGGCAGCAGTGTGGAAAAATACATTATCGATGAAAGTGATTACATGTCATTCATAAACAACCCAAGTCTCACAGTAACAGTGCCAATTGCTGTGGGTGAATCCGACTTTGAAAATCTAAACACAGAAGAATTTAGTAGTGAATCAGATCTGGAAGAAAGCAAAGAGGTATTTAGATATTTTGTGCATTTCTCTCTGATTTTTTGAGCATTTTCCTTTTTTTTTTTTAATAAGCCAGTGTGTTTAGTTCTTGATCATTTGTTATTTTGACACTTCTTTCTATATGAGTATATATGATTGTATAAAGAAGGGCTTAGTGTTTGATGAACAAAAGTGTGAGAAAGGGTTAAAAATTACCATCCTCGAGATAAGAGACCAGGTATTAGAGATCAAACTAATTCAGAAGAACTCTTCATTGTCTGGATTGTAGTTGCAACAAGTGGTAGGGCAGTGCAGTGTCTTAGCTACAGCCTTATTCCACCAGAAACCTTTGTTTGCCTCCTGTAACAAGGGTCCCATGAAGAGTGTCATACCTCTCTCTGTCACTCAAAACATCTCCCTCAATTCTGCTTTTCTGTTGAGCAGGTATGAATGAAGAAACAGATAGTTTATGTTGTATTTCCCTTAGACACTGTAATTTGTTTAGATTTTTAAATCGTCAGATATTCTAAACCTAGATTCTCGCAAAAGTAAGTTTTAATCATAGACTCTTCATATGCTTCAAATTCATTTCGTTGTTAAAATGGAAAAATAGTATCAATGACAAAAATATCTCATGTTGCTAAGGAAATGCCAAAGCAGGCTATGGATACAAAGCCATATTGAGAACTATATTTTTAACAGGACAATTTAAAGCCATAACTGTTCCTTTACATGACTTTGTGTGTTTGTGTTTCAACAAAATAATTCAAGTGATACAATAACATCATTTGCAAAACAGCTACACCTTCTGTGACTTACTTTGTTGACATTTTAGTCAAGTCAGCAAATTACCTTTCCAGACACTTAACAAAATTAATTTTCTGACTTGAGGAATCTCAACTTAACTTGCTTCCATTGCAGCAGCAATCCAGTTTCTTTGCTGGTTAGTTCATCTTTCCTTGACATTGATATATTGCCAGCAGTACTTCAGACACTCCATTTAAGGCTAACAGGATTCTGTACTGCTGTCAATTCAGTGTTCTCAACAAAACCCCACCATTTAGCTAAATGCAAACTTTGGATCCTCCTCAGAGAATGGAGACCTGTACAAAACAGCCTTTCCCCATGGCAACCTATTTCAGAGATAGCGTTCCCATTTCTTAATTAATACCCAAAGCATTAATATTTCTTTTCCTGTTAAATATTATCCAAAATGCCATATGATTTGGCTTTGACTTTAGCCTCTGAATCACTACCACAATAGAGACTATAAGAATGCATTTGAGCACATTTTGAACTTGGCCTAGCAGGAAAATTTATTTGCTGAACAAAATAACATTTAATCAAAGATCCACTAGAAAAAAAACCAGTGACTGGTCATCTAATCTCCCCATAACTACTTTAACACTGGCCGGTCCAGTCCAGACTCCCAACCACCACAGAGCAGGCAGTTAAATGGAATGACACTGGTCTATGAATGACCAGTGAGGTCAGTTTAGGGAAGCTTCTGCAAATGCATCACTACCTGTCAGACCAGGATTACCTTTTATCCCATTGAGAAAGTACTATAACGCTTCTGATCTCCAATAGAAGTTTATGAAAAGCAGTTCTGGTTTATAGATTTTTTTTCTCATGGAAAATCTACCTAGTCATGCTGAGTCAGCAATTTACTTATGTTGAATATTAGAACATTCAAAAACATCTCAGAAATATTTACTTATTCTGTAAATAACTAATATTCACCTTTAAAATATTTACTGTATATTTGTGATGCTTGCTTTTTTTTATCTACAGAAGTTAAATTCGTCTAGTTCATCAGAAGGCAGCACAGTTGATATCGGACTTCCTGCAGAAGAGCAACCAGAAGCTGAACCTGAAGAAGCCCAAGAGCCAGAGGCCTGTTTCACAGAAGGTGTTTGTAACAAAAATACTAATAATACTTATTCGTGAAATATGGAGTCATTATGATTTTAAACTAAGTATTGATATGCATGTATTGAATTACTCTTTTGCTAGTAACTATGATTATTAGCAACAGCACTTTTAGACCACAATTTACCACATGGCTACTGATACCACAATCATACTATAGATCAGATAAACAATTGAGAAAACCTGTTTACAGAAATTTAACTTTAGCACATTACTAATTTTTTTTAATTTATTTTTTTTTTTTGTGCATCTGCACTGCACTGAGCACTTAGTTCCTGATCAATGAGAAGTACTTTCTACTCACTTGTTCACTTAATTCAAAATTGCAATTGTCACCGCTTTCTTTGGCTGGTTGGGTTTTGTTGGTTTCAGGTTTTCTTGCTGTTGTGGTTGATTGGTTGGTTGGTTTTTTGGTTTAGCTTATTTGTTTTAGGTTTGCTTTGTTTTTTCTTTAGAGAAAAAGAGAGTCATCTAAGTGAAAATCTACTGGTTTTTTACTAAGGAGCACAGCTTCTGTAAGGGTAGCATTGAATGCATGACTGAGATTAATGCAACTCAACATAAACTCTTTTTTTTCTTTCTCCCCTCAACACATACACTCTTTTAAAGGCTGTGTACGAAGGTTCAAGTGCTGTCAAGTAAGTATAGAAGAAGGCAGAGGAAAGCAGTGGTGGAACCTTAGAAAAACCTGCTTCAGGATTGTTGAACACAACTGGTTTGAGACTTTCATTGTCTTTATGATTCTCCTCAGTAGTGGAGCTTTGGTAAGTATAAAATGAACAGTGTATTGCAGTGGTGTCAGAAAACTTATTACAAATTTTCTCTTTAACTGTTCTTTCAACTTAGTTTTTTTCCACCAGAAAGAACACACAACTCCATGCCTTCATATGACAGGAGTAAATTTTACTCAGGTCTTTGAAAGAAGGGTTGAAAATGTCTCTTCTCAACATTGTATTTAAAAAAGAACAGACAAAATTGATTAGAAAGAGCTTAACTTGTTTGCTGAAAATTATGTTTATACACCTGAAGCTAGAAGAAGGACACGTGTGAAAAGGAGAATGTATTTAACTTTGTTATTTAAGTCTGCTCTCTAGTTTTACTGGTGCTTATTGATATAAATAAGGAAAAAGAACTTTCACTGATGACAAAAGGATCACCGAATCAGAGGATGGTAGGAGGTGGAAGGGACTTCTGAAGATCAAGTCCAGCCCCTGCTGCCAGAGCAGGATTTCCTAAAACACATCACACAGGCACATGTCCAGATAGGCCTTGAAAGTCTCCAGAGATGGAAACTCCACCACCTCTCTGGGCAGCCTGTTCCAGTGCTCTGCCACCCTGGAAATAAAGAAAATCTTTATCACGTTTAGATCGAACTTCCTATGATAAGTTTATGCCCATTACCTCTTGTCCTGTCACTGAGGAACACAGAGAAGAATCTGGCCCCAACTTTCTGACACCCACCCCTTAGATACTTGTAAGGATTAATAGGATCCCCTCTTCAGCCTCCTCTTCTCCAAGCTAAACAGCCCCAGCTATTTCAGCCTTTTCTTGTATGTTAGATGTTCTAGTCCTCTAATCATCAAAGTGGCCCTGCGCTGGACTCTCTCCAGTAGTTCTTCGTCCTTCTTGAGCTGGGTTGCCCAGAAGTGGACACGATACTTCAGGTGAAGCCTCGTGAGCCCAGAGTAAAGGGGGAGAAGAACCTCCTTCGACCTGCTGGCCACACTCCTCTTAAGGCATCCCAGGATGACACTGGCCTTCTTGGCTGTGAGGGCACATTGCTGGCTCATGATCATCCAGTTGTCTACCAAAATGGCCAGGTTCTTTTCCTCAGAGCTGCTCTCCAACAGATCAACACCCAGTCTGTACTGATACATGGGATCGTTCTTCCTCAGATGCAATACTTTACACTTGCCCTTACTGAATTTCACTATATTTCTCCCCATCCAGCTCCCTAGCCTGTCTAGGTCATGCTGGATGGCAGCACAGCTTTCTGGCATGTCAGCCACTCCTGCCAGTTGGTTATCATCAGCAAACTTGCTGTAGAAACGCTCTATCGCTTCATCCACATCATTGATGAACATATTGAATAGGGCTGGACCCAGTATTGACCCCCTGGGGAACACCACTCCAACTAGACTCTGCTCCACTGACTACAACTCTCTGAGCTCTGTCCTTCAGCCAGCTGCCAATCCATCTCACTACCCAATCATTTAATCCACACTTGTTAAGCTTGGCTGTGAGAATTCCATGTGAGAAAATGTCAAAAGCTTTGCTGAAGTCAAGGTAGACCACATCCACTACCCTCCCCTCACCTATCCATCTATTTATGCAGTTTGGTCAAGCTTGACTTACCCTTGTTGAATTCGTTGACTACTAGAGATTTTCCTCGACGTTCCATTACCTTTCCATGGATGGAAGCGAAGCTGACAAACCTATAGTAACCCAGTTTTTCCCTCTTGCCCTTTTTGAAGACTGGAGTGGTAGAGTCTTTCTGCCAGTCCTTAGTCTCCTGTTCTCAAGGACTTTTCAAAGATTGTGGAGATCAGCCTAGCAATTACTTTTGCCAGCTCCTTCAGCACTCGCAGGTGCATCCCATTAGGGACCATGGATTTGTAGATGTTCAGTTTGCTTAACTGATGTTTAATCCAATTCTCTTCTACTGAGACAAAATCTTCCTTTCTCCTGACTTCCTCTGTAGTCTTGAAGGTCTGGGAATCCTGACAGCTGTCTTTAAGTAGTAATGAAGACTGAGGCAAAGGTGGAATTTAGTAACTTCCTTCCCTGTGAGACTCTGCTCTGTTTTCAGCTTCCTTCTGACAGTGAAAAGGCCTCTTTGCACATGCCAGTACTGTATCCCAATGTTCACCCCAAGATAAAATTCACTGTCATTACAGCCAGGAAATCTGGAGGGCACAGGCACAGTGGCAATCTGCCTGCACACCATCGCCCTTAGGGCTTTCAGGAAGGGAGAAGACACACCTCTAGCTTTCAAGAGCATGGCTATCTTAGCCTCTTACATACTTCCACCTAGAAGAACGAAATTACATATACAGCTCTCCCAGTTTTCTGATATTAAGTTGTTAATAATTGCATATGAGTGTCAGGTACCATAGTGCCTGGTCTAAGTAACCAAAATTAATGAGATGTTAGTTTGATAAGTCACAGGCAAACTAGTCATTTGAACTGACATTAAAGTGATTCAAAATCAGAATGTTAGTATCAATAAATATCCAAATCTTCACTCTGCAGAATCAGTGCTATTTGTGACTGCTGAAAATGATCTGATAAGAATAAATCAGCAGCAGCAGTAAACAAATAAAAATCTCTGACCAGTGGAGTAGTTGCTGTGTAATACCTATTTCTCCTTCTTGTAAGCTGGATAATACAGTTCCTTAGGGAAAAACAGGTATATATTGAGATAACAGAATTAGAAATGTAAGACAGAAGTGAGACTCCCATGTGTTTTCTTGAAGAAAGCTTGGGGTGGGGGGGGTGGTGTTGGCTTTTGTTTGTTTGTTTGTTAGGTGGTTTTGTTTTGGTTTGGGGTTTGTTGTTGTTTGTTGGCTTTGTTGCATTCTATTGTGTTTGGTGGTTTGGTTTTGTTTTGTTTACAGCCTGAAGTATGTGCAGTAACAAATACCTTTGAATATTTTTATTCATAGGCTTTTGAAGACATATATATTGAACAACGTAAAACTATCAAGACCATGCTGGAATATGCTGACAAGGTCTTCACTTACATATTCATTCTGGAAATGCTGCTGAAGTGGGTGGCCTATGGCTATCAAACATACTTTACTAATGCCTGGTGCTGGCTGGACTTCCTAATTGTTGATGTATGTAATATATTTTCTAAGTATTATCTTTATATTTATTTGATTTTTTCTTTTAATTACTTGGTCTACAACTATAACATTTATGTATATGTGGTGGTTCAGGAGTTATCCACCCCCAGACTTTTGAAATCACTCACACTAGACTCAGCCAGCTGGAAGTTAATGACTGAAGCTTTATATTTACAGCTCAGAACAATATACAAGTAGATATTTAAATATATTACAGATATTTACAGGTATATACTGTAAAAAGGTAATACAGAAACACCACACCCCTCCCAGAGATCAGAGTCCCCAAGAGGGATTCCCAACCACCCTTACACCTTCCCCCCACCACCCAATCTTATCCCAGTATCTGTCTTACTTGCCAGGTAAACAGGGAAGATCAACCAGGGGGTTAGAAGCAGGAATTAATTAGTTGGGTTACACAGATTCATCTGGAAGGCAAGGAAAAGGAGAAATCAGCAGCTCACAGATCAGACCAGAGCAGCTCTGTCTTATCTATGTTTGGGTTCTTACTTTTGTATCAGTCAGCAAACCTATGAGCGAATGAGACATCAGCAATGTTTTCCTTTCTCAGCCTATAATCCAATTTCTCTTATTAAAACGATTCCAATTTCCTTCAAACCAGCACAGTATACCAATTAGTTTCCTTTCCAATTGAAAAAGTAAGTTGGTGGAATAAAATCTGATATTTCTCTGTATGCATCCTTGAGAAAACCTCCAGTATGCAGAAGCACAAACTGTTTCTGCAGTCTGTGAAGTTCTGTGCATCAGTCTAAAATAGTGGCTTACATAGTTAACAAGCCACAAATAGTTGCCACATTTTAAAGATAGAAATTTCGGGGGGGGGGGGGAAATGAAAAACAAATATTAAACAAACTTAATTTTATTTTTTTTTCTAGTTTCAATTGTGTAGAAACAGACACTGAAGAGGTAAAAAGTGAACTTCATAAGCAGTTATTGACTCAAAGACCTGCTAAAAATTCAAGAGTTTCTGAATGTGTTCTCAGTATGCAAGGGCAGATCAAGCTCATTTTCTTGAGCTTTGTTTTGTAACAAGTGTCTACAACCTTTTTGACTGGAGTATATAAGGATTAAATATATTTGGTGTTCAACCTCAGACAGACACAGCTACAGATAAAGACATTCAGTTATAGTACTCATACAAAAAAAGAAGTACTGTCTGCAGAAAGAAAACACTTTTGTTCTTTAGTACCAAGATTAATTTCAAAATGGGTACTTAAGTGGCACTTATAGCAAAAAGCTTGACGAAGTATGCATGCAAAAGTACTTGTTCCTTTTAAAAAATAATTATAATTTATATTTGAATTTACTTAAATAATAATATCCCATGCAGTTATCTTGTGAATGTGATCATTTAAATACTTTCTTGAGTGAAGATATAATACATATTCAAGTGTCTGAATATACTAATGATTAAATCCTGGATTTGCACACCTTTTGCTTTAGATTATGGCAGCTTGAAAGCTTGAAAATTTTCAGCAGTATGATGAATATGTTTGAGAAAAAAAATTCAGATTTCAGAAGAACTTCATTTTGCGGGTTGCTAGAGCTCAGAATTGCCAAGTATAGAAAAGTTATTAACATTTTAAATCCATGGATTTTGCATATAGTGCTTGTTTTTAAATATGGTTCATAAAGAGCACTGTCTTAAGAGTCCTTTTTACTTATTGCATTGCTCTTTCTAATGGACACAAGACCATCATGCTATTTTCTGACCCAACAAATAGTTAAGGAATTAGAAAAGCATAATTAATGAGCATTTAGAGGAAACAGCAAACAACCAGATGGTATTGTTTTGGACAGGAGTCATAGTAAGTTTAGAGAATATGGCATTTCTCACTGAGCTAGTGCATGGACATAGACTATATAAACTTCTGTGGAGTTCTGCTCTCTATGGAACTGTTATTACAAGTTTTTTAAAAAGCAGCATAAGGCAGGTTAACATTCACCTCATAAGTTCAACAGTCAGGCAACAGGATTAGCCAATGCAACTGAATACAGAAAAAAATAATCCTTTCCACCAATTTCCAGAAGAGCAGTGTTGCTTTTTCACCCATCTGTTAATTCAAAACAGGTTTCAATCATTTCCCTTTCAGCTGGGAGGGGTGGGGGGAAAGAGCATTATCAACTACAATTACTGATCTCAACAACATAATAAAACAAAGAAAAAGTGTGAGCAATACCTAAATTGGTTAAAATGAGATATTAATTTAATTTTCTTTTTGTGGTTTGAAATTCCTTCAAATCACTAGCAAAATATAAAATACAGAAGTATTAATGTTTCTGTATATTGTTACCTTATGATATTTTTTTCCATTTGTTTACCTATCCTACTCTTCTTTCATATTGCTTTTATTATTTTTTTTCTTTCCTTTTTTATTCTATATATTTTTATTTCAAAGACTTCCTATTCCTGGAGACAGTGGCCCAAAATTAGATTCTTCTAAAGAAGTTTATATCTCACATCTCTGGTATGTAAAGTAGTGCGTACTATATATAATAATTTTTACTTTCCTGTTTTCATATAGGTCTCTTTGGTTAGCTTAACAGCAAATGCATTGGGTTACTCTGAACTTGGTGCCATTAAGTCCCTTAGGACACTAAGAGCTTTGAGACCTCTAAGAGCTTTGTCACGATTTGAAGGCATGAGGGTAAGACAAAATGAAAGAATCTGAAACTATGCATGCATAGAAAGAATCCATGCATGCGGAATAAGGAATGACAACTCCATGCAGAAAGGCTGCACTATATATTTATCTATTGCATATCTTTTACTAACAGATAAGCAAAAAGCTTCATCAGTTCACCTAAATCCATATGCAGTATCACATAGAAGTTACATTCATTAAGGTTACTTTACTTTCTAGCCACTCAGGTGTTTGCCATGTAAGGGTTTTAAATTGCCAGCTATGAACTCTCTTAAGAGACTTTTAATAACGAATAAAATGTAACAAAGTTTTGTTAATTTTTTTACTGATAAATGTACCGCAATATTTATACAGTAATCTAAATTAGCATTAGTTAATAATGACATTTTCTGTTACCAGTTTTAATCCTTGTGTTTTCTTTATATTTGATAAACCACCATTGGTCTAACACCGCTTAGAGATATTCATACCCACTGGTGGACTAAATCTATTTCTGAGTTTGGCTGACTTTAAAATCAAGTTATTTAATTTATCCAGGAAATTATTCTTTTTCTAAGGGAAATACATTTCTCATTTCAATAAATCTTTACTCAATATTTAATACAATGTATGTAAGTTTATTTCTTAGTTATTCTTAGTAACGTAGAGGCCCTGCTTACTATTCATCTCACTCAGGAAAGCATTTTAACTTATTTTTCATTTGTTTATACCTCTGTTCCTCCTTAAAGCCACTGAATACAAACTAACTCTATATGCATGTTGTTGAAAAACATTTTAAGAGAATGCTTTTGCTACTATACAGAAACAATGCGCTAATGAATTTCAAGTCAACTATAAACCTGGTGAATGTCATGGAATATATAATCTGAACAAACTTTAAGTACAAGTCTAAGCCTAATCAAATCACATTGAGGCTTAGAATTCTGTTCCTTAAATTGCATTCATCTGGCTATATATCTCTACTTCAGAATGCATCAGAAAAAATATATTGAAATACTTGATAAATAAATTTCAGTCTCATATAGCAAATTGAGTTTTAACAGTTTTCTCATTTGAAATTCATGAATTACTATTCATCAGGGTAAGAGCTGGTTAAGTACTACAAGTACACACAAATTTTCATTTACATTTGGAATGACTACTTGATTTAGCCAATTTCTCTTTTTCTTTGTACTTACTGTTCATAAACATTCAGACAAATGTGATTTTGTGCAGAGAAATGTTGGAATTATTGTCAGCTTTACTTTTTTCATAATAATATGATCGGCTGCAGGAGAACTGGGAAACCAGTATAGAAGTTACACAGGTACAAGAAGTGCACCTCTTAAGATGGCATTGAAAAAAAAAAACTAGTAATTTCTAGACAGATAATGTCAAAATTGGTTGTCAAATGATTTATTCTACTTTTCTGTGTCCTTAGATGATTGGTTTAGTAATTTTTGCCCTTAAAATACTTAGAATATTCATGCTCAAGGCAAAGTATGTATTATTTGAAATATATTTAATGCTTTCCCTTTATTTCCCACTAACTATGAAACTATGCAAAACGCCAAATCATTCAAATAAAAAACATGACAATTTGATAAGCTATTTACTGTGTAGGAATCACAGATAAAATTTGAAAATCAAAAAAATATTCCACCTCTGCCTTCCAATATTTATGCTAATCAATGGAATATTTGATTCCAGTAATTTAGCAAATTTGTCTGGCCAACAGTATAGACCTTATCTTCACTCTTAGTTATATGCACAGCTGAAAATGCTTGTTTCTAAAGCACTTGGCAATTATTCACAACGGCTCATTGACAGATAGTAACATTACTTTATGAATGACTCACTAACGGTAAAAAGATTCAGATAATAATTAACCAGCTCATGATAAAACAATAGTCAAATTAGTATCTCAGGAACTGAATTTATTTCCTAAAAAATACACAAAACCTGGATTACTTTATCCACCAACAGAAAATAAAAATAAATCAACTCTCTTTACTTTTTTAATACAGCCTACATCTACCTTAAGCTGTGACAAAAGAAGCTGGTTTTATTCAGCGTGTTTTTAGCCTTTATCCCCAAGTTCAAAACTGCAAATTTTGCCTTGAAAGTACAAGTGATCACATGTATTCTACAGAAGTCCCTCTACATAAAAATCTCTGCATTATTTTGCAAAACTATTTGCTAAGTTCTGAGCTACATTAGATCAATCTTCTTAAATATGTTTACTGTTATGGTGAATTGAAAGAACACAGCATTTACATAGTCAGCAAACACTAGTAACTGTTATGTTAAGCCTACATATGAACCATAATTAATTTTTAAAGTTATAAGTCTACAGCTATACTCTGTAGTTGTAACTTCATTTTGTAATTATGCTATTTCATAAATACCATGAATCCTTGGTGAACATAAGATATATGAATCACTTGCACCAAAACAGGGTACAAGTAGTCCATAGTTCTGTACTTGCCTTGAGCACGAAAGTGAATTTCAACATATTAAAAGCTTTAAAAATATCTGCTAGCATGATAAACTCTAAGAAATGTTAATTTCTGTAGTGAAATCTCAAAATCAACTCCACCCAGATGCTGGAAGGCAAAGTAAAGAATTGCCTTAATTTAATTAAAATTTCTGTCGTAAGGTTTATATTCTCATCTCAGTATGTAGCAAGTAGAATTATCTGCAAACTGAGATTTGAATATACACACTGCTTTTTGTTTAGCTTTTTAGTACTTGCAATATAATGCTTTTGCGCTAGTTCTGAACTGGTATGCTACTTGTAAATGTAGAATACTAAGTACGCATTGCTTTGCTGAGTTAGAGAATTGACAATAAAGCATGCATTTGTGTTTAATTTCACAAAATAATGCATGTCATGCCATGCTTGATTTATTTATTAGAGAAATAGTAGAAGGCAGCAAACAATCTGAAATCCACTTGCACTTTCAGTTTTGCATGCCTTATGCATATTTCTGGCTGATGGCTTTAAACATTTACTGTATTTCAAATTTCCAGTCCAATTTCATAACTTTTAAACTAAATTAGAGTATTTGATGTCTTAAATATCCTCTAAAACTCAATGGATATTCTTTAGAATCCCTTAACAGGAAAGCGATGAGACATTTTCAAGAGTGCTCCAAACTTCATGAGTAGGAAAGAAACATTTCTCATATGACTGAGTTATAAAACATTACATCAAGTGTCTGTCATTACAGATTCACAACTAATAACAGGCTATATATTTCTATTTCATATAGGATGCCCTTTCTTCAGCATGGATGGGGTGGACCACTGGTTCCTCCCCTTATCTGTATTATGGGTACAGTATTTCCCCCTTTTTTACCCTTAATAATTATATTGTGACTGATCACTACATTGTGTACTTAGGGTTAGAAGGACAGGCAGTCACATTTGAGAATCCCAGTAGCAGCAAAGCTAAACCATATATATATATATATATATACACATACTCTTACTCTACATCACCTTCTTAATTGCTTTAAACCTTTGGAATTTAGATCTTCTGATGTACAGATATAACATGAATTCTTTTGAGAAAATCAGTTTTGTTATATACAGTTACGTGAGGGGGGGTGGGTTGCAGGAGAAAGGTAACTCAGTTGTTCTTAGATGCTTTTTAAACTGAGGTAAAAATGGCTTTCTTTAAAAATTTGAATCTGCCTTTTACTTGTCTTTGGAAAGGTCTGTGCTTTGCTTTGTTACACAAGTTTACAGATATAAACTTTAAAAAATATCCACAGAGAACTGTGAACATTACTTGTAATATATACCTGAGTAGTCACAACTCTAAGTGTTCATATAACTGCAGTTTATATTTTTGCATCATTTTAAACCTCTGATATGTTCCATTAAGTAAATTACTCCAAGTGTACATTGATACTATGAAACATCATACAGCACACCTAACCCTTTCTTGGAATCCAAATTCTGTCTTCTTTGGCCTGTGTTGAATACCAGGTTTTGTGATTTTTATAAAGTGCCAATAACAGTATTATTTTTGTAGTATCTTTCTTGGGGTTTAGAAATGTTCTGCAAGAGACATATCAGTGACATAAAAAAACACATTCACTATCAGATTCTTAGACTGCAACCCTTGCAAGCACCATTGTAGGAGTACCTCATTAATGCAGAGGCGTTTATAGCTATGTTCACTGCAAATTTAGCATCATATCTCCAAGTTAAGAACTTTTTTAAAAAGTGTATTCACCATCTTCTGGAAGTTTCTCTTAAATATAGAGTAGTATATTTTGTTAATCAGAAGATTATGTACTTGGAAGGATTTGGGTTTTTGAGGATTGTGATCTGATTCATTTGAGTTTTAAAATCAAGGCTATCAAAGTGTAAATCTCCTGAAAGACAACTGAAAAAACTGCAAAGGCTCTCTGGATAGATGGTAATAAATCATACAGGAAACACCTAAGTATTTTGATATTTTTGTCAGACTGTAATTCTACAATTTAGTAGATAACTTTTGAAATAGTTTTTTATATAATTGAAACTGATAAGGTTCTTGCCTGGATTTGCGTTTGTTGTATATTGAGGAAAATCCTTACTGTTAGGAATAAAATTTAATGAAATGTGAGTGAGATGCATAACATCATTTAGATTTCAAATTAAAATATTAAAATAATATAAAAAGATATTTCATTTATGCAGCAGGGAGGGCAGAAAGTGCTGCTTTTTTCCGCTGCATCTGGTAAAATTTCCATATACAATAATGACTCTGTTTTCATGATCATGTATATTTACAATACTTACCAGGTCTTCTAAAAAAAATGCAGCCATGTGATTTATTGGTTGGCAGATAATTAATATATTTTACTGTTGAGTATGTTAAATTCTGTCCTTTCTTCCCTATTGTCTTCAAAAATATTTTGTCATACACTTGATTTCTGCTGAGAAACATAACCAAAGGTGCTCTGGGAAATTGTGTTAAATACAACAGTGTAGCTTGTATGTGTTATGTGAATAAGAAATGCTTCTGTTGCTACATTAACCAAGTTTGCTTTTTGTTTTACAATAGCTAAGATAGAAAACTGGAGGATCATTGTGATTAGCAGGGACCTTCTGAGATCAACTACTTGAACCTCCTTGTCTTCAGTTCTAGCATTTCAAGATAGAACTCACCAACCCAGTATCATGAAATTTTTCCAGTAGAATGTGTTTTTTTTTAAAAAAAAACAAAAAAACCACTTTATGTTAAGTATTTGAGGGAGTATTTTAGTTTTTTGAAAATAAAATACACTAGCAGAAGCATTGTTCAGTCAGTTTGCACTGGTACAGTGACAACTAAGGAAAAGCAGAAATTACTGTAATTGGCTTATTGAGGGAGTGATTGGCTTTTCCTCTTGAGTTTTTTTAATCTCTTGCTTCAACTTAATTTGTCCATTATTCCTACAATTAACGTGTAGTTGTAACACCTTGTCAGGTCTGATTCTTTCCATCCGCCTATCTTTTCTCTGTGTCTTCACGGACTCCTCCAAATCTTGTACTAAGAAGCTGTGTCAAAGTACCCAAAGCCTCCACTGAGAATCAGTTCAATTCTTTTCACTGAGCAGAGTTTGTGTTCTGTCTACTGGCCCAGAGGTTGGGTACCTCTGTTGCCTTTTCCTCCAACTAGGCAGCTTTTAAAAATTTAAGCCCCATACCAAACTTCCTTCAATCCCTCTGACTTTTTGTTGATATGACTTGTAGAAGTGGCTTCCCTAACTACAGAGAAAGGTGGGTTTCATATCTTTTTTGTAGTACCAAGGAGAACAAGAAGATATTATCACAACATTTTTTTTTTATTTGGTTGGAACAAAGAGACTGCTGTCATGCTGAGCGCTCTGCCACCTTACAAACACTTGCTGGTTCCATGTGATAAAGGACAATAGGAGTGAAGGTGCTACTTTCACATGACATTGCAGGAACCAAATGCTTCCTGCTTTCCAGCAAAGACTGGAACATGCAGTCTGTGTATTACACTACTGCTACAAGATGTTTACATTACTTCATTATACCTTGAATAAAATCAGTGATTATCAATAAATAATTTTTCAGATTTCTTTGTTTATTTGTTAGGTTTGGGGTTGGTATTTTTTTAGGAAAAAAAGGTGTTCTGATAAGAAAATAGTACTTTGAGTTATCAGTCCTTGAAGAATTTTTAAACAGTAGAAGTTCATATGAAATTCCTGTTTGCTGTTCAAATGCCAGTCTTTTCAATTTTGTAACTTCTTCTAAATTGTTTAGAAGGGAAAGGAATTACACAAGATTTGATTTTTAGATGGTAGATGTTAAGTTTATAAAGGAAAAAAATGTTTTATTCTGCATGCATATTATACCTATGTATAAATTATCATATATAAAGTAAAATATCAGAAGAAATCTTGAATTGATTTTAAACAGCTATAATTCATTGTTTCATGTGTATGAACTCACCTCCTACCCAGTTAAAAACCTCTGCCTGTGAGAAAGCATTAGGCCTGTTTTGCTAGAGATGTTTATGCTTAGGGGTAGCACATTGCCGATAATGATCTCAGTGCTGTCTTTCACAAGATGCTCTCAGAATGGAAATTAACTCGGTTATCATCAACTGCGCATCTTCCAACTGAATTATCTCAAGGATTTCACAACTGAAATCTGTTATAATGTTTAAGATCACTTTTATCCTTGTTAGTCTTTGCACAAACCTGGCTAGTAGCAAATTTCAACACTGCAGTGGTAGATTGGTGAAAATTCAATTTGCTGAGATATTTTTTCTCTTGATTTTGTTTCTTGATAAAGACTTTATCACTACTGATTACCCTGCAGATCTATCCATTTCCTCTGTTTATCTGACAAATCAAACAAGAAAATTGAAGCAATTGCACATTTCTTAAGGTATTTCTTCTAGAAATCCAGGGCCATGTTTTACATCACACTGCATATCTACAAGGCTTCAGGTTATCTTAATATATAGTTTTAGTAGTGTCATGCCAGAAAGTGCCATCTCACAAACTCAGAGCCATCTATGATCCTCAACTTGTGAAAAGCTTACTAAAAGATACTCTGCAAGAGTTTCCCCATTCTTCATAGATACAAGTATGAGATTAAATTCATCCCTGGGGACTGAGGTGCCATCCAAGTGCTTCGGAGGAAAGGTATTTGAAAGAATTCTTGGAGACCTTTTGCTCTATACTACCAACCTTTGCATTTCCAATTACCTTTTAAAAGGGTTTCAATGGGACAATTGATGTTTTGGATTTGGGTTTGCTGTGCAATTAGTAAAATCCAGGGGCCTAGGGGAATTGACTTTGATTTGGTTTGTTGGGGTTTTTCCCCATTGAATTTCTTCAATATAAATGTTTTCTTTCCTATCACATCGTCATAAAAGAGCATAACAGAGATCCAGCCCTCTTAAGTTTGGTTTTCATAACAAATATTGTGGTTGCACGTCACCTCATAAGCATCTATTTTTGTGACCATTAGTCTTTGGAAAACACTGTTATTTGCATATAGAGAAGTTCCTGTTGCATACTTTTTTAACGTGTTAGTGCTTGACCTGTCAAGCTTTAGTATACGCTTATGCTGTCATTATACAGATAGATACATCAGCTGGTGCACTAATTATCTTATTGCTTTTGATTCATGAATGCAAAGAGCTAGCAATAATAATTTACAAAAGAGAGTTTTGTTCCAATAATTCCTTCCCTTGGGCTATCACTCCTGATGTTTTTGATTCAGATATAGACTTTCTTCATGGTCTCTTTCAGATGCTTTTTTAATTTCCTAACAGGGAAAGCTACTACATTCTGTATGCCTTTCTCTCCCTTCCCTCAACTCCTCCAAAATTTGAGAACACACCTGTTACCTGATAGCCAGAATCTTGTTAAGTCAATGTGGCTTTGGCATCTTCCAGCCTTCCTTGCATTATTTCCTTTTTTGAAGTCCTTCGCTATGAGACTATGCTAAACTCAGATCATGTATGTCACCTGAGCCTCCACTCCTACCCACTCACAGCATACCTCGCTGCTCATTCCAGCAGTATTATCTCTATGGCGGACCAAGAATCTATACCAATGGATACTTCCCTCCAAATGCTCTCTCTGGCACCTTTGTCTATATCTGGACTTTAGCCAGTTGAGCAGGGGACATTCAAGATCTTATGACAGATGTTTTTACTTCATGACAGGTCAAGATAAGGCAGCATTTGTAGCTTACTCTCAAATCCTGCCCAAGGCCGTGTCTGTGTTCATTTAAGTCAGGAATGGATTTTCCTATTTTGCTCTCATGTGGCTTATGCTACATATGCTATCGTAAAACTGCCTCTGCATGCTGCTCCTCAATCTTTATTCTGCTAAGAAAGAGATGAATGGGTTTTTTTTACAAGCACCATCTGAAGTTTGCAACTGCTTGACTATACAGATAGTCACTTAAAAAGAAAGATGTCATCAATTTTTTTTAGCAATGTATTCAGGCCCACAATTTGTTCCTCTTCTTTGTAGTTCCTTCAGGCTTTCTCAGGCCTTCCCATTTACCAAGGAACTGAGTACATGAGAAATAGGTCTTTTGCTTGTTAGGGCCATATATCATGCTCAGAAGATTTTATTTCATTCACAAATGTCCAGGTGAAGTGAAAATTATCTCGTTTCTGTGTTTACACACATGACTCTTCTGTGATAATGTACAAGTAGAAAAATATGTAAAGTAATAGTTGAACAACGTCTGCAGCCTTTGATGAATTCCTTCAAAGGTGTCCAGTGTAAGATATTGCACATTAGATCTTTGTGAAACTTTTCCTGTCTAGGTCTAAAACTATGACGTTGGCAACTTCCAAAGTTGAGGTGAATGAAATGCTTTCGTCATTTTAAGAAGGAAGAATGTTCCAGACATAATCTTATCATTTTCCCTTTCATCTCAAAGACATTAACTTCCTCCTCATTTGCACCACAGCCAGAGTCTGAAACATCTTTACATAATCTGCAAAAGTTATGGAAACATACTGAAGATTGGAAGATAGAAACATACTGAATATTGTTCCTGGTTTGTTTACAGATTTCAGGAGGCCCTGATATATCCACTAGGCAGGTCCAGTGTAGGAACTCCTGGAAAGCATGTGGCTACTATGGTGCCAGGATCTATTGAACTATTTTTCTGTGGGAACTATAATATGTTTATATCTCCCTTAGGGTTTCAGATACATGTCCCTCAGTAAGGCTGAATCTAGTAAAGCTTCCTTACCTGCTATTCATACATCCAGGATAAGCTGGTGTTTTGCACATCTTTTTTATACATGTGCACAACTGGTAGCAAAAGTATGGGATTTTTTCAGTTCCATTTCGTTGTCTTCTCTGGGCAGTTGTCCACAAAAAAAGATACAAACAGCAATTACAAAATTAGTATTAGCAAATACTAATTGACATAATGTCATATCATCCAGCAGATAAGACAGACACTTAGCACTGCAGTAATCTTTTATCTTGCATTTACATCTGATTATGAAAATGTAAACATGAGAAAATCAATGAAATAGTGCCTTCTTCGAGAGGAGACATGGCTTCCCACAATAGCTGTATTTTTTCTGGATGAATATCAACTAAGATGCAAAATAATCTAGAGCACATTTATCTTTGTGGTTGTCAGGTATTGCTTGTTACTGCTGTTCCACTACAGGAAGGTGAACAAGCAGAACCAGCTTGGGCTGTTGCAGTTTGCTCACTGCAGTCACCCCAATCAACAACATTCCAGTCTTGAGGAAATGTACAGATAATTTAAACAAACAAACAACTCTCCAAATATCCTTTTCCAGTTTGTTGGCATTATTTCTGATATCAAGGAATAGCAGAAAACAGGCCCAAAAGAACAGTCCCTTTTCAAATAAAAAATACATTTAGAAACACATGCAGCTGATTTAGATTTGAAGAATGAGTGAAAATATTAGCTGTAGTTGCCAACAAGACATTTTTTTATTTGCTAGATTTTTAATTCAGTAAGAAATGCTAACTTATCTCTTCTCTGCATTCAGTTCCCTTTCCAATCAGTTCTTGCTTTTCTCTGTTGCTGTAACTGGTGTGTGTAAGTGTTACGTGCACATGGATGGATGCTGTCTTGGATATATATTTTGTAAGCTAATGGTCTTGGTTATCCTGATGTACCTCAGCTTCCCAAAGCAAATGCTAAAAATTTAAATGGGAAAAAAGCACTGATAAAGCAATAATCTCCAACTGTATGTGTTAAAGAAATTAAAGATTTCTTCCTAAGGTGAACTTTACAGTCAGATGAGGATCTGAACAGCATGTAAAAATGCAGCTTTACAGTATAAGTATGACAGGGCAAAGGCTCAACATTGGTGGGGGAAAAAGCATTTTAAACTCCACAAAAACACAAACAGAAAGCAACTTCTAAAAGTTTTAATTTTCTTTTTTTCTTTTCTTAAAAAACCTTCCAGGGGGACTGAATAGCTCAAGGGGTTGGTAATAGGATACAGAACCTTTCATCTCTAGGTCACCAGTTCGCATCCAGGCCAGGTCAGTAGTGACCAAAAATTGTTACCATTTGATGGGTTTTCAGTGACCTATATGAAATAAGTTGTTGGAATGGTTGTTGGAACAGTTGCTGGAAGCTCTTCTCTTCTTACTCAAGATGTGGCTGATCTTTTCGCAGTCTTAGTAGCAAGACTGCATTACCTGTTCATCTAAAGATGCAAGACATGCTGACAGCTTTTTGTAGAAATCTTTCTACAACTATTATCAATTCATAATTGTTGTAACAATTATTGTAGCTGTTAGTATTCTGCTGCCTGTTCTGGATCTGTGCTGTGGTCCAATGGATCTCAGAGTTGTTAAAAAGGTAACTGCTATGGGCACTCAATTCATACAAAACCATTCTTTGTGTGAGCACAGATAACCTTAACTTATTTAAGTTGCAGGATTAAATCCCCTTCTTTCTTGACATCTTTATTTTTGTGTTTTTCACCAAGAATAAGCAGTTATTCAATCAGTATAATACAATTGGAACATTGTTATGGGTGAAGGAGGGGGAAAAAAAAAAAAGACAAGTTCTAGCTGGCCTAGAATTCCAAAGCAGTAATAATGTCAAATACAATGTCGCAGATCAGGTCAGACTTGAAATGAATTCCAGAATCATTGGATTCCTAATTTTTATGTTGTTCTTATTTCTATCAAGCTAAGTACCAACAGATTTGTTCTTCCTATAGGACAGTTAAAAAAAAATGTTTCCCTCACTTATTTAAAATAGTTTCTTGTTTTCAGAATACTACTGGGACCATGTTAGTATTTTTAAATAGCTAGCTATGCATGTACTACCTAGATACTTCATATTTTCTGTAATAGAAATATCAATAAGCAAGCATGCTTCTTTAAAATTATCACAAAAAATAGAAGCTGCTAATAAAAGCAAAATTTAACAACATTCATGGTTTTATAAGAGATAATTCACTTACAGAAAGGCACCATTTCTATAGTCTGGCCTTAAAATGAGAAGAAAATATGCCCTGTAAATAACATTTCTACCTAAGATCTCTAAACAGGTCCTAATTCCTGGCCATAACATTTGGGAGGAGGAGGGTGCTGAGTGACGAATATACAACTACAATACTCCGCTTCCAAAGGCCTTCAAGAGGCTGTGAGATACAGGTAGTAAGACTGAGCAGCTATGAGCTTGCTCAGAATTATGTTGGTAGTGGGGAAGCTCACTCTATGTTGCAGAAAGCAGGGAACAAAGATGGTCTCAAACATTTTAATATACACCTCAAGAATCCATGCCAGTCCTTTCCTGTTTTACTCCAAGAGTTGGATTATCGAGAATCAGAGCCCTGCTATGTGTTTAATTTCATCTCCCTACAAAGTCTGAATTTTTCACAGAGGAAAAAAAAAATCAAGTAAAATATGCCTTGTAAATGAGATCTGGTATTGGATACCTAAGGAGAAATGATTACTCAGCTATTAGCAAACAGGTGTCACAGAAGTTTCAATAGCTCTGACAGACACATGCGAGAAATTGCAGTATATATGAGGAAAACGCACTTTTAACCTACATAAGTAATTATTGGCATCTTGCTTGAAAGGGGTTGAGAAGGCAACTGCCCCTGAAAAATTTAAAATGCAAAGTCAAAATATGTCCTTGATATATGTCCTTCCTTAGATAACTGAAAGGTATCACTGACCTAAACTCAATACATGAAACAATATGACTGGAGCTTGAAATAAATTATGTTGATCCAAGTAGACATATTGCAAAACTGTCTTGCTTTTCTATACAAAGAAATTAATCTTTGTTATAATCTTGCATGGAACAATAAGGCAATAAAGATATGTATTTAATTCCTGCATAATCCTTTTACTGTAGAGCTTAGTTTCTAGATTCATGGCGTTTGTTTTTTCTGCTTTTGTTTCAAAGCTATGTTGATCAAATCTACAGGTTGTCATTTTTCTTTAATAATTTTAAGCTATTATTTAGTGCATTTTTAGGATTTTATTATGTCTATATTTATATTTAACACACTTGTCTTTTTTATATGTGACACATTAATGTCAGACTTCATCTTATCATTACCAGGTCTTTTGCTTTTCTTTTCATTATTTTAATTTTACCACGTTTTTTTTCATTACATGTACTAATGTTATTTAAAAGAACAGTGTAATGCTACAAGTACTCATTTACTGCTTTAACATTTATATTACTAGTTTCTGAACAAGCACTTAAGAAGCATGGGTAAAGCAATACACAAAACTGCACTCTTGTAAATATTCTTACACTCTTTTCTTTTTCCCCCTGTATTTGTGTACTAGGTGGTTGTGAATGCCCTTTTAGGAGCAATTCCATCCATCATGAACGTGCTTCTCGTTTGTCTTATATTCTGGCTAATTTTCAGCATCATGGGAGTAAATCTGTTTGCTGGAAAGTTCTACTACTGTGTTAACACCACAACTGATGAAAGGTTTGAAGTCGAACAAATCAACAATTTTAGTCAGTGCGAGGAACTCATAAAAAACAATCAAAGTGCCCGATGGAAAAACGTGAAAGTAAACTTTGATAATGTGGGATTTGGGTATCTTTCTTTACTTCAAGTAGTAAGTGATCACTCTTTATATACCTCTTTTTGTTTATATGTAATAGTGCAAAGCAATTGCAGCGATGAAGACAGGAAACATATTTACCTGATGATTTTTATATGTGACTTAGTAACACCACTGCACTGATAATTGATTATTCTTTTCACAGTAAGCAGCAGATAGAGCCTACGAAGACAAATAAATAATTTTTAGTACATTTGACAGAACAAGTGCTATTCTTCCTATTCATAGCTCACTTAGTCCTCCAGCTCCTTTTAACTTTTAGAAAAAAAGTACCTACAAATGGTATTCAGCTATCTGAATACTCTAAGTTTTACTGTTGCTGAAAAACAAAAATCTGTAGTGGGGAGGAGATTAAGTCCCAGACAAGAATTCCAGGTAGGAAATTCCATCTCAGTGATGTGGCTGCCACCACTGCAGACTTACGTCATCTAAGAAACTATTTCTCATTTGTAGAAGAAAAAACTAAAAAAAATCACTAGATAATATCATATACAAAATATTTTCCTTGCTACTTCTGTGCATAAGCACCTAGTAGAGTTTATTTAGCAAAAAATGAAGGAAGACAGGAAAAAAAAATATATGCAGAAAGATACCAGAAGTTTATACTTTCAGTATCAAAAATTTTGTCCTCACAATAATAACTACCCTTGTATTTTGGAGTAGCTAACAATCTGAGCCAGCTTTAATCAAGAAAATGCTGGACTCTAATCTGCATTGTGGGCCTTGAGTGACCTCTATGGTGTGTTGAGGTTACTGCCTAATTCTGTGAAATCTCACATTTTATATTTGTAGTTTTAAATAAGCTTCCAGCTGTAGGTTGGTGTAAGAAATCTCAGTAATTGAAATCATGAACCTGTTGAAGTGGTATTGGCATGGTCCTGCACACAGTATAAAACAATAGTTCTGAGCATTGTCAGCTGCCTTTCCCAGACAATATAGCATCTCAACAGTGTGACTGGTAACTCTGACTACTTAAATTTCACTATGATTAATTTATTTTACTATCACACCAGGAAAGATCAGAGAGGGACCAGCATTATTAAAGAAATAAGCTAACAAAATTCGATTGGAATAGGAAGACTTTAAATACTTAGTGTATTGGTCTTCTTTCTGAAATCCATTGGTCTATAATCTCTTGGGGCCAAGGAGGCAGAAACAAGAAATCAGCAACACTCCTTCCAAGTGGTTTGCAACTCTTTTTCCAGTAGTGATCTAGTCTGCTCTGGAACAGGAGTAGCACCAGCTGTATCTACAACTATTTTGTGGCCATAATGCCCACCCCCTCAGCTGCTTGCAGTCCCAGCTTCACATAACTTCTTTCATCTCTTCACTGAAAAGCCATAAATATTTCTTACATGAAGATTTGGATTCTTCACTTATTGGATTGTTCTGAGAGGCAAATTGGAAAAAGATTGCTAATTATTCCCATGTTTCCAAGTGAAAAATCAACCTAGGCCTCCTACAGAGATATCTAGATGTCATGGGAGGACAAGCCAGTTGTTTTTGCAATACTTGCAATATAGAGATTTTGCACTGATATCAAAGGCTTGCCTAACGGATGGATTTTTTTTTTTTTTTGTGTGTGTGTGAGTGAAGAGAATGTCAGTGACAACACCACTTGCTTTTTCTGTATTATTTAAATGTTTGTAAAAGCATGAAGATTTTTTTTTTGTTTGACATACCAGAGATAACAGGGCACTTCTGTCCTTAGAAAAACAGACATTTGCTCCTGCATCTATCATGGTCTGGTAAGTAAGTTACTAGCAGTGATTTTGCAGTTATGGAATGATAAAAGCCCTAGAGCACAGAAATCAAAATACCAATTAATTATCACTTAATGCTAAGAAATATGCAGAAGGTTTTTCACCTTCAAGGACACAAGGGAGACCACGATTCATAAATTTTTGACATGCTTACACTACTTTCTCAGATACAATATTTATAAAACTATTTTCTATTTTATAAATACAGTACTTTGGATGAGAAAATAGAACAGGATTTAAAAGCCATTGCTTTAATAAGAAACATGAGAAGTGAAGAAGTCCATCATATAACTAGATTTCCTACCCTTCCCAATCACCTGGTAGTAATAGTAGAGATGAGTAAATATTAAGGTATTAATCAGAGGCATCCATTACTGGGCCAGAAACAAAGACAGCTATTGAAATCTGAGTATTTTGCCTAAATTATGGTACTAAACCTGAAAGAAATTATTTTTAAAAAGCATGGTTGCAAGTGAATATGCTTCTTGTGCACCCAGTGTAAACATTAATGGTGGCTTAACATCTTCATGATTATTTGAAAAGTCTGCTGAGCTAATTTGGTTCTCTGCCTTAACCTTGGGCACAGACTTTTGTTTAGGTTGTGATCGACCTTACAAAACAATCCCATAAAGGCAAATATGTTTTTTCTAAATACAAATTGAGTGATAACTATCAATGCATGAATTACTGATACAAATGTCCCTTTTTCAGGGAGATAGAAACTATTGAAAACTTCCTCTTACAATCCAGTATTATTTCTATTCTCCATTCTACTCTTTGACTCACACCCTTTAAGCCAACAAAGAATACTGTAAATTTCTTCAGCTTTACTGGGTTATAGGTAGTACAACATAAATCTTTATTTTCTGTGGCACTATCTGGAGTGAGTACTACTGGAAACAGTACCACTCTTATAACCAAAAAATATCCCATGAAAACAAGTCAAAAGAATTCCAAAACGTGGCACTGAAGACGTTATTACTCTGGGAAAGACTAATATAAAAACTAGTATTAGTCTAATAAAACTAAGAAACTATTTTTTTTATTTGTATATTGTAATTTATTTTTTTTTAATTTGGAGGTAGAGAGGTGTGTGGAAAATCTTTAGTATTGAAGCAGTGTTACAATTCTTCTTGCCAAAAAAATACGGGCTAACAACATATGCCATTGATATTACATAGATTTTGTTGATCAGAAACTGTTTTCCAAAATTCTCATGTAATTTGAAGTTGGTGTGTAAATATCCATGTCGTTGGCCATAAAAATACATATTCTCCCTATATGATTTTATTTTTCTTCTGCAATGCAGTGTAGCTTACATTGGTCTATGTGGATCTGCAATCTTCTTTTTTTAATTTCTTGGGCTGAAATTGTTTGAGTATTTCTTTGTCCCTAAAGAAAAACACCAAAGCAGAGACAGATCTGCTGGAGAATTTCCTTTCATAATTTTCATGCAGCAATGAGTGAAGAGGAAGAGTTCAGAGTACACAAAGAGATGTGGCATCTACCCTGATAACTTTATGGCCTTATGCCTTTTTAACTTGAACCTAGTGTTTGGATCCTTTGGTAAGTAAAGACCTCTTTGGAGGTTTGCTTTTATCCTGCTGGTAAGCATACATCCTGCTTACCAGGATAAAATGAGGAAAACCAGTGGGGTTTTAAGCACAATGTTACATTACTCTGCTGTTACTAGCATAAATCATACAATGGTAGGGGTTAGGAAGGAGCTCTGAAGATCATTGTAATCAACCCCACTGCTAGTGCAGGTGTGCCTAGATCAGGTTGCACAGAACATGGCCAGCAAGGTTTTGAGTCTCCAGAGAAGGAGACTCCACAATCTCTCCATGCAGCCTGTTCCAGTGCTCTGTCACCCTCAAAGTAAGGAAGTTTCTCCTTATTCAAGTGAAACCTCATGTGTTCTAGTTTGTACCCACTGCCCTTTGTCTTATCACTAGCCACCGAGAAGATGCCAGCCTCATCCTCATGACCTCCATCCTTTAGATATTTGTACAGACTTGTAAGATTCCCTCTCAGCCTTCTTTTTCCAGGTCCCAGGTGTCTCACTCTCCTCATAAGAAAGAAGTTCAGTTCCCTAATCATTCTCGTGGCTCTCTGTTGGACTTACTTTGGTAGTCCCCTGTCCTTGAATGGGGGAGCCCAGAACTGGATGCAATACTCCAGGTGTGGCCTCACCAGTGCAGAGTAGAGGGAAAGGAGATCCTTCCTCAACCTGCTGGCCACATCCTTCTCGATGTATTCCAGGATACCATTGGCCTTCTTGGCCACAATGGCACACTGAGAACATAGCTTATAAAGTCTGGGGTTCAGAAAAATTCTGAAAGTGAATTCTAGGGCTGTAAGATTAGGATGAGTTCAAAGTTCCAACAAGCTAGTATTTTAAAAGCAAGATGCTGCTACATGTACAAAAAGGAATGTGAATTTTCCTGGTGGTCATTTCTGGTAAAGAAATGGAGTGGGGAAACTCCAGCAGTACTTACAACTTGGCCAGAATTTATTTAGCAGAGAAATAAGTTTGCATACTTTTAACATAAGTAACATAGATTGAGGGATTTTTGTTTTGTTGGTTTTCCCATCTACAACTAAATCTGCATTAAAGTTATATCTTTCAATTTTTCTTAAAGAAAACCCCACATTTGGAACAGATGCTGCTTTCAGTTACACTGTTGTAACTATTGAAATTAATGGATTACACTTGATTTAGTGTCACTGAGAATATACAACTTATTTTACCATTTGAATAGTTTTTTTAAAGCTAAGGACTTGATTTCTTAGTCATATTCCTATGTAATTTTCTATTCAGTATTCAGAAATGCCCAACTAAGTTATTTCTATTTAAAAAAAAAAAAAAAGTTTCAGATAAATTTCCTGAACTGTGGTTTGGGAGTTTCCCTCCCCCAACTTGGAATCACCAGACTAGCCTTAGACAGCTGGAAGTGAATATGATGCTATATTTACGGCATGGCATATATTTACAAGCATATACACACAATATCTAAAGATATTTACAGTTATATTCAAGTTAGAAGTAATACAGAAATTCAAAAACCTTCCCAAGGAGCAAGACCACCCAGGAAGGCTGCCAACTAACCCTTTTTCCCACCCTTCCTTTATCTCAGAAAGCTTACATGATTAATCTTTGTAGAGAAAGCAGGGTTGAGACGCCAAAAGCCAACAAGAGGTTAGAAGGAGAATGATTAGATCGGGTTACATAGATTCAGGCGGAGATGGTTAACCAGCGAGCAGCAAGCCACAGGATGAGCCACTTTGTTACTTTTGTGTTTTTATCCAATGGGCAACACAGACTTCACTATTATTTTCTCTTTCATAGCTAATGATCTAATTTCTTTCATTAAAATATTCAAATTAGCCTCAAACCAGCACAGCCTAACATAAGCAGGCCTAAGCTTCTGCAGAATACAGTAGAAATATTACTCTCACTAAATGTCATGCCTTGGCACCAAAACTCCATTTCCATTATTTGCTATTGTTTAAGCAACATATTTAAAAATTTACGTGTTGTCCTGCTGAACTGACACTTCTGCTTTGGGAATTAAATCCATTTTCATACAGCTAAGTTCTCATCTAGTGTAAATGATTAATTGATTCCTACCAATTTTCAGAAGGGATTTAGAATAACTCAAATAATATGATTATTAAAATTACTTATTTTTAATTAGCTTTTAGGATTTTTTTCTTAGCTTCCTCAATAATGGTAATATGTTATGGTTTTGTGAAACTATGGAGAATAAACATTTTACTTTAGATGTCTTGAACTGCACGCTGTATTTATATTTTTTCACCTTCACATACTTTTCATGTTACCTTTTTCTTAGTGCTACCTGAAAGTACTGTCCGTTTGTAATGGAGTACTTTACTGATGATGGTGAAGCTTATGATTTTTAAATCAGTCTGGTTTTTTTCCGTTCACGCTAGTTAGTCTAGTCTACACCAATTAATTAAAAAAAACACCCACAATAATTTCACTTTGCTTGTAGTGACATGCAATGAGTATCACATGTCTCAATCTGAGGCAACAGCATGTACTTTGCAGAAGTTGTGAACTGTCCACCATTAAAAGACTCTGAGAATAGATTAAATTAAGAAGTACATAAATAAAGCTGATCCTACCTCTCCTAATCACTTGCTGTCCAAATACTTCATAAGGTTTTAAAATTCTTCATGTGAGAATTCCATACCTTTCTGATTTATTGTTGATTTCTTGGTCCTCTGATACCACACTGATTTGACTGTAAGTTTGCCTAAATTTTGTAATTTTTGTCTTGGCCCAAAGATGCAAAGTTATTGCATACTGGATTTGCATCTCAGGATAATCACACTCTTTTTAGTATCCCACTGTTTCAAAAGTGTAAGGGACTTCTTTTCCTTTAAAAATAAGTTCACTTCAGGATGATGGCAGCTTCTTTGCATGCTGTATAGGCAAAGCCTTTTTGAAACCTCGACTAGAAATGAAAGTGCAAGATGATAGAGAGAGCAATAACCACGGATGAAGAGTGTTCCGTTCCTGACTTGTTTCTGCAACTGGTTTCTATGGCAAGGATTATAAAAGAATAAATGATATGCAGCCTTGTTTAGCAAAATTATAATAGAGATTATATTACATGATACTATATAATTTCTTTATTCTGGGCACAATTGGATTTAAAAAGGAAGCAATTTCTACTTGGATATGTTGCCCAGTCTAAAAAGAACTAGTTGCCATGACACAGAAAATTATTTCCTGTGTTTATCACTCAGACGAAGTGCTCTATACTTCACTGTCAAATATTTTAAAATTCAAGTTTTAGTCAGAGGAAATAGCTGTAAAATGCACATAAAACACATATTCTTACCAGGTTATCTCAGTAAATATGAGCAATCTAGGCTCTGTAAAACAGAATACAATACAGAATGAAATAGTAAACTAAGCAAAGTATTTCAAAGTAGAGAAAAATCAAAATTCTGCTTGATAGGAAAATACCTTTTCTGAGCTGATCAATTTTTTTTCATTCCCTTTGATTGCCACCTTTCTGACTAATGTGAGAGGGACTATCCATAGAGTCACAAAATCATAGAAAGATAGGGGTTAGTAGAGACATCTGGAGATCATCTAGTCCAAACCTCTTGCCAGAACATCAGTCTTCATTGGTGGCAACTCAGATGCATAAGGCTATTTCTCAGCTGTACATAGCCTTTGTAGCTGATGAAATGTGATGAGCTTTTAGTCCATGAAAATTACAATTTATTATAATTAATTAGAAAAAAGCTAATTGCACTTACTGCTTAAAACACTAATATAGAGATACAGTATTGTACCCAACGAGCAACTGTGAAGAAAGCCAAGAGACAAAATGATGTAAAATCTGACTCTAATTATTCCTGGTGCTGTACTGAGCTGGAAATAATATTATGAATTGTCTTTGAGCTTCATGCTTAAACAGGTCTGTACTGTTTACAGGCTACATTTAAAGGCTGGATGGATATTATGTATGCAGCCATTGACTCAAGAGATGTAAGTACTGCAAATATAAACTCTTTTTCTTCACATCCATCTATCAACAATTGTGTGTTTGTTATCTTCCAAAAGCAATTAATATCCATAAAACAGAATGAAACCAAGGTAAATTAATTTTAAATGGAATTAATTAATATGAGATTCTGCTGTAACAAATTGTGGAAAGCTGAATGTAAACTGATAGATGCTGTCACTAATAGATGGAATAGATGAAATGCATTGATACATGTGCATTGAGCATTATCCAAAGACAAAATAGTAAGGATATCTTGTCCATGGTTGCTGCTTGTTCAGTTGAAATTTTCAGATGAATGAACGGTATTTCACTTTTTTTTTTTTTTTTTTTTTTAGATACTAGATCAACCCAAGTATGAAGACAACCTCTACATGTATTTGTATTTTGTCATCTTTATAATTTTTGGGTCTTTTTTTACCCTAAACTTGTTCATTGGTGTCATTATTGATAACTTCAATCAGCAAAAAAAGAAGATAAGTATTGTTTCATTTCTCTTCTAGAGATGCTCTAAAATATAGCATTTCTGCAAATGCATGATATACAAAATGTACCCTCAAGGTTAGTTCAAAATTGAAGAAGCTAAAGAATATTAGGATGTAAAAGCTTACAAAGCTGTAGCATGCATTAACATTATAAGCTTTTGCATTGTAGTGAATGGGATAGACATTTCTGTTCTCAATGCCCAGTTTAATCTTCCTCAAGACATCTGTTTGAACATATCCAAGCTTTAGGAAATCTCCTTACATGATCAAACCCCTGATTTAGGCCTCTATATTACAGCACTCTTGATTTCCTGAGGTTTTTTTTCTTCTTGATTTGGAGTGATTCTATCAGCACACACACACACACACAAACCCCAACAACAACAACAAATCCCACAAACAAAACCAACTAACCAAAAAAAAAAAAAAAACCCAGAAAAAAAACAACAAAAAAAACCCCAACCAAACCCCAACCAAAAAAGCACACCACAAAGCTATCTGGTTATAACGAATAAAGCACTAATTCATTGTATTACTACAAATGCTCTTTTAATGATCCTAAGTGTCCAAGTTCTATTTTGTGGTTCTGGATAATCTGAAATTCTACAGAACAGTAGTGTTCTGCACCTTTTTTATTGTTTTGTGGTACAGATACAGATAATCTCGCTGGTATTACAGATGGTCTGAGTATCAGATGCTTATCTTCAAAATTACTTTCTGTAAATAAAGTAGTAAAAGCTAAAGGACAGAAGCAGTTGTGAATTACTAGTTTAATGTTACCATGCTGGACTTGATCAACTTTCTTTGGGTTTACATTACTAATAAGAGGTTTTTGGAAGTGTCTTCAAGCTTCCCAAACACTCATCCAGTGTGTCCAGTTCTTTATTTTCATAGACATTCCTGGAATTAGATGTCTGCAGGTATATTTCACCCAGGAAAAATATACTTCAAGGTGTATGTGGAGTCTGATGGATTTTCATTCAAGCTCTCTCTACAAGAAAGTTACTATGGACAGTGGATTTTAGTTAGGTTACCAGAAAAGATCAATAATTTTCTTTATCTTTGCTGTCAGACTCCAAAGACCAGTTCAGACATTATTGAACATGGAACCTAATCAAGATAAAAGCTTTAGAGCATTTTACTGTTAACAGTGTCAACAGTGCTTCCATTTTCAGCTCGGCCTCCCCAAAGTCTGATAACCCATCTTCCCAAATACCTGCAAGTTTTTCAGAAACCTTGAGTCCAAATGCTAAGTTGTAACTGCAAATTACAGATCATCTATGACACTAACATTCATGTACTGGTAACTTCACTAACGTTCATGAACTGGTAATTTATTCTGATTCCTTTTTTTTTCAGTAAAATCAGTTCAGAAGTGACAGTACTGAGCAGTCCAGATTATTGGAATTTATCTCAAGTGGTGTTTAATGTGTCTATTAAAAAAAAAAATAAAAATTCTTGCAGATCAGGAAAAGTAACGGCAGAAAAATGCTTCATTACCATTTTATATGGATGTCCAGACAACTTCTGGACTAGATGCTTAGATTACAGTCATCTGCATTTGATAGCAGAGATATTTTTCCCAATTCAATCTTATTGATATTCATTAAATAAATAAATAAATCATTATACTTTTTTTTTTCAAACTGCATATAAATGTGATTATAATCAATTTTTATTTCATTTTTTTACTTTGGAGGTCAAGACATATTTATGACGGAAGAGCAGAAGAAATACTACAATGCAATGAAGAAACTGGGATCCAAAAAACCACAAAAACCTATACCAAGACCAGGGGTAAAATTATTTACATATTTCAGACCAATAGTTATTTACTCAGAGCTCAATTTTAATTGATATGCAGAGAGGAGAAATAAACTCATGTGAAAACTACTGTTAAATATTGTATTGGTCAGTAAAAACAGAATACGAAAGTACAGTAAAAAAATAATTTTCCTTGCAACCATTTTTTGTATGAATATACAAAGAAAGGAGACTGAACCTAGGTCTTGTATGCACTAATTACATTTCCACTGATGTTTTATAGGCCTTACTGCATGTATTTTTCTACGTTTTGTAACAGAAAAGAAAAAAACAATTGCAGTTTGTACTGGATGTTTCTTTTTTTCTTTTCTCTTCAGAACAAATTCCAAGGCATGGTCTTTGATTTTGTGACACAGCAAGTATTTGACATCAGCATCATGATCCTTATTTGTCTTAACATGGTTACTATGATGGTAGAAACTGATGACCAGAGTGAAGAAATGGAAAATATTTTATACTGGATAAACCTGGTGTTTATTGTCCTTTTCACTGGAGAATGTGTCTTGAAATTAATTTCGCTTCGCCATTACTATTTCACTATAGGCTGGAACATTTTTGATTTTGTAGTTGTGATTCTCTCAATAGTAGGTAAGTTTTGTTTATTAGACTAAAAAGAGAGTAAAATTGATATTGAATGAAGTTTTACTAGAATAGAGCTAAAAGCTTGGCGTTTGCCATTGCAAGGTTTATGACCAAGTCATGTAACTTTTCATTTTATCTAATAATTTACCTAACCCAACTAGGAAAATGTTATAATCATTAAACATATACTGCACCTACAAATATTAACTTGTATAACAGAAATTATACAAGTAGAATATCTTTTATTGCTACAGAGAAACATCAATTTAATAACTTTTTCTAAATTTCTACTGATGTAGAGATTAAGTGGTAATCCTGAGGGTTTTTTTTTTTCCTCTTTTAGGTATGTTCTTAGCTGAGATGATTGAAAAGTACTTTGTGTCCCCCACACTATTCAGAGTCATCCGACTTGCCAGAATAGGTCGAATCCTGCGCCTCATTAAAGGCGCTAAGGGCATCCGCACTCTGCTTTTTGCCTTGATGATGTCTCTTCCTGCTTTGTTCAACATTGGGCTGCTGCTGTTCCTCGTCATGTTTATCTATGCCATATTTGGCATGTCCAACTTCGCTTATGTTAAAAGAGAAGCTGGTATAGATGACATGTTCAACTTTGAAACGTTTGGCAACAGCATGATCTGCCTGTTCCAGATTACCACATCTGCTGGCTGGGATGGTTTGCTAGCCCCAATTCTTAACAGTGGGGAGCCAGACTGTGACCCTAACAAAGCTCATCCAGGGAGTTCTGTGAAAGGTGACTGTGGCAATCCTTCTGTGGGGATTTTCTTCTTTGTCAGCTACATTATCATATCATTTCTGGTAGTAGTGAACATGTACATTGCTGTGATTTTGGAGAACTTTGGTGTGGCTACTGAAGAAAGTGCTGAACCCTTGAGTGAGGATGATTTTGAGATGTTCTATGAAGTCTGGGAGAAGTTTGATCCTGATGCAACACAATTCATGGAATTTGAGAAACTGTCTGATTTTGCAGCAGCACTTGAGCCTCCTCTTCACCTACCCAAACCAAACAAAGTCCAGCTTATTGCAATGGATCTGCCCATGGTAAGCGGTGACAGAATTCACTGCCTTGACATCTTGTTTGCTTTCACAAAGCGTGTTCTGGGGGAAAGTGGGGAGATGGATGCCCTCAGAATACAGATGGAAGATCGGTTTATGGCATCCAATCCTTCAAAAGCTTCCTATGAACCAATTACAACCACATTGAAGCGAAAACAGGAGGAAGTGTCTGCTGTCATTATTCAACGGGCTTTTAGACGTCACCTTTTAAAACGAACAGTAAAACAAGCTTCCTTTATCTATAACAAAAACAAAACTGAAGGAGGGGCTGGTAAGGGTATGAAAGATGAAATCCTTATTGACAAGTTAAATGAAAACTCGTTTACAGAGAAAACTGATATAACAGCGTCAACAGCAGTTTGTCCACCTTCTTACGACCGTGTAACGAGACCAGTCAAAGAAAAGCATGAAAAGGAAGAAAAAGATGGTCAGAAATAAAAGAAAACATCAAGCAGAATCATCTGTGTGCAAAATAGTTCATAGCCTGTAAGGATCATGTGTTTGTGTCAACAGGACTCCCACTGGAGGTCTATGCCAAACTGAAAATTTTTACAAATATACTGTACATTAAAGGTCAGTGCCTATTAAAAGACAGTGACCCCTTGTCAGTGACTGTGACTGCGATATGGGGAAACAACCTTGACAGGAGGTTACTGTTCTCACTACCAGCTGACACTGCTGAAGAGGAGAGGAAAAAATGGCTACTCAGACTGTAGGGACCAGCTAAAGGGGTGCAAACCAAGTATTTGTGTGTTTAACATAAAACAATATGGTAATTGTATCCACTGTTTGCATTTCAACTGCCACATATGTCATATTTTTACAAAATATGTGTTGGTGAATTCATCTTATTTTTATTCATATGTTGTTTATTATATGTGACTATTTTTGTAAATGGGGCTTCTGTTGGGGAAGGGGATTAGGTACACCTTTACAGGTACAAGGGCCAGGTGTTCTATTACACAACTAATATACAAACAGAAATTATTTGCATGAAGGCATGCTGCACTTATAGATCATGCATGAAAATAACATTAAGTCACGAAGAACAGCAGATTTTTTTTAGCACAGTGTTTCTGGAAAGGAATAACAGATTTTGAGGTGCTTAATTAATGTATTCATGTTGTATTATGTCCAAACAAGTCTTGGTATGCTGGTGAAGTCCCCTATAACTCACAAGAACAGTAGAGACAGGTTATTTTTTGCACAGTCAATTAAGTTTCAGGAAGTGTAAACCTCTTTCTGGGTCTGGAGTCACAGATTATGTCTTTGTCAAATACCTTTCTGCATACAAATACTAAATGAATCTGCTCAGCCCTCCAAATTGATCAAAAAGAGCCCACTATAAAGATCGTCTGCTTTATCCTGCAGTATTGTTTAGCCATCTTCAGCTCTCAGTAAGGTTGATGTTATTGTACATGTTAATGAAACCCCTCTGCTATGTAAATAGTAATTTTTAACTTGTGGTGCATGTTTGAGCAAACAGATAATGACCTTAGCACATTTATTGCATCAAATATGTACCACAATAAGTGTAGTGTGCAAGCATTCAACAGGTAAAATTATGTATTATCTACCATTATAGATAGTTTGGATGCTATCAATGCATGTTTATATTGCCTATGCTGCCGTTCCTTTGACTGTCCAGGATTCTTAAATATGGGAAGCCATATGTCAGAGCTAAATAAACTACTCAACAAGACCTCAGTCCTCCATACCATTAAGCAATATTTTGCAGCTATTTAAGAGCTTACTTGGTTTACGTTCTTTAATTTTCAGTGAAAAGCATACAGTGTATATCTGAACTGTACAGACATGTTGAAAACTACTAAACCTGTTGAAAATAATGTTAGAATTTTATAAGCAAATATAAATACTGTAAAAATCATTTTATTTTCCTTTTCAGCATTATGTACATAAAACAAGAACTGGATTTTATCTTCAGGTTGATGTCACATCCTTTTTGTTACTTTCTGTCCATAGCACTTTTTCACAGAACTTCAGAGAACAAGGTACAACTAACAGAATGGATAGCTGTAGGTTCTTATTTTTTACAATATTTGCAAACATGTCAATAACTTCTCCAAAATAAGTTCATAATTTGCTTCAGAACTTTAAGGTTTTGGGTTTTTTTTGCAGTTGGCAAATGATGTAAAGTTCAAATTGAATGTTTAAGCAGTGCCTGCATCACAAGTTTTCAAGTGCAACTTTTCTTTCACAGAATCTTTAATCAAAATTTTCTTATATTTACTCACAGATTTTTTTTTTTGTTTGTTTGTTTCATGCTGCACTAGCACAGTTCCAAATGTTATCTTGGGTCCACAGTATTTTTTCACAAAGAGAAAGTAGCAAAATTGTATAATCCAACACATCAGGACATTTTATGTTTCTTACACAGGAAAATTCAATATAGATTACTTTTATTAAAATTATTGACTAATACTGTATTAGTGAACCGCATGCAGGAAAATGCTACTATTACCCTACTTGATGCTAAAGAACATAATTAATGCGCCAAAATAATAAAGATTACAATTTTTTATTGTATGTTCCTTTTGTCTTCCTTATCTGACATTATTATGTATTAGGAAGAAGAAGGCGAAGAAAANAAACTTTACAGCCACCTATACTGTTCTTGCACGTAAGCAAATCCTTTTGACTTGCCTGTTGGGCACCAGCCAGTAATTTCTACACGTGTATTAGGCACTGAGTGTGGTAATTCTGAATGTATCAGTTGTAGTGCCCTGAGTAAGTTAATGACTTAATGCAGCAGCTACATACCGTGGGGTCTAAACCGTCAAGTATCAGAGCTGTCCTGAGTGTCCCAGGAAGCTCAGAGAATTTACAGGAATGAGAACTGAGCATTCACGAGTTTGCAAACAGAAAACGGGGATTGAAATAGTACTGAATGACATTCACCGACTTGGACTA
>VWZI01002639.1:187522-248557 GCA_013396835.1 Psilopogon haemacephalus
TGAGAACCAGTTTATTCTTGCTAACCAGGATTCACCCATAGGCTACGTTCTATTGACGTGTATTTCCAAAAGGTGAATCATTGCCGGAGTAAACAACCATTGGTCTTTTCCTCAGAGTCTTTTCCTCAGGAATTTTTAAGACTATCCCTGGAAGCACCACTAGAAGCTATTTTTATGGACACTGACGTAGCAAAATCAAACGCAGTCATAAAGTGGGGCTGCTAGCTGTTCTCTCATCGTTTCACTGAATTTCTGAAAACCTTCATTTCATGTGCTTACATACATTGCATACATTTATGAAACATACGAGATGCGGGCCACTTAGCCACATGTCCCGCCAGAAAAGCCCCAGGAAAACATGGAAGCTCTCGAAGCGTTCCCCGCCGCACTCGAACCGGCGAGCGGCGACCCAGCCGCGCTCAGACACCTCAGCCTAGCTCCGAGCGCGGCAGCACTTCCCGACCCGCTGGCCCCATCCGCATATCCACGGCCGCCAGACCCTTTTCCTCAGGTTTGCTTCCCGTGTCTCTCCTGCCCCCTTTCCCTCTAAGCCAATGGCAGTGGGCGCTCTTTCTGGCTAGCCAATGGCAGCGTGCTGCCGGATACCGTTGGCCTTTCCGGTAGCCCACCCTCAGCGTCGCTGGGTAGCAACGATGGACGCGGAGGTACAGCAGGTGGGTGCTGGTGCCCCGGTCTCTAGGTGGGCGTGGGGTTGATCAGGAGCTGCGGCCGGCGGGATGGAGCCTGGGGCAGGAGGGCTGCTTGGCGCAGGCTCCTGCCGTCCCGGTGTGAAGCGTTTGCACGAGTAAATCGAGGCTGCCTTTCCCGCAGGCCCTGCTCAATTATTATTGCCAAGAAGGCTACTTTCAGCACGTCCGAGATGCGGCGGATGAGGTTCTGGGGCGGCTGGGCAGTGATCCGGTGTTCCTTTTCTATCGGGCCTACGGCACCCTGAGGGCAGGTAATGCGGGACAGAGGACCCCATTGTGTCCAGTCCTTTCTCCGCGTTCTCAAGACGCTGATAGTCCTCCTGCCGCAAACATCAGTCCTTAGTCTACTGCACGGATAGAAAACAATGTTAGGGAGTTTGAATGTTTCCGTGGTGAGAAAGTTGCCGTCCTTATGCTCTTTCACTGCCTTCTGTCTCACACATTNAAGTACTAAAGGGGGAAAAAAATATGGTTTGTTGCTTTTTGTTTGGTTGGGTTTCTGTTGTTTTGTTTCGTTGTGTTGTTTTGGTTTTTTTTTCCCCCAATGGTTACATGAATATAGGTCAGATAAATGGATTCTTTGTAGGGAATTTGGGCCAGCCCTAATGCCTGTTGCATTGTATCACAACAATAAATTAGCTTGTTCCAGCTAATGTATCTTCCCTTCAATGCATCTATATCTGGCTTTGTTGTATCCATCTGTCTCAAAGGAGCTACAGCTAATACCTATTGGGAGCATCTTTGTGTACATTAAACTGTTTAGGAAAGTTAATTTAGCTGAACCCTTCCTTTGGTTTAAGGATGTCACAGAATACAATTAAACCAAAGTCTTGGAGGACTGTGGCAGTGAGCTAGGAAGAATTTAAAAGATTTTGAGGTGATGCATCTCTTCCCAGGCTTCCTGACTTTTGTTTGTTTGTTTTACAATCATACATTCCTTTTTTTAAATATATTGTCTCTTCTATTGATGTTCAAAAGATTCCCACAAAAAAAAAAGGGGGTGGGGGGGAATCCTGGCTATATAAAGAAATAGGAGCAAAAGGAGGTGCTCAATGCCCTGTATAAAACAAATAATAAAGATGTATTAGTCCTTGCGGCAGTTGGCAGAACTAGCACATAACTCCTTTCAAGTTCTCTGCATTGAGATGCTTTTTTACTTTCTTGTGTCTGTTCAAAAGACTTTCACAAACAAGTGAAAATGAAGGTGTGAATAATGAAAGAAAGGATTATCAAAAACACAGAAGAAAAAATAGAGGGAAAAATTTCAGTCAGATTGAGGTTTGCTGCTGATATGCTCTGTCTTGAAAAAATGTTATAGCCTATTCTGTGCTTATTTTCACTAGGTGACATCCAAGAGGGTATTCGACAGTTGGAGTCTATTAAAAACAAACAGGAGGTTTCACTTTGTACAATGATGGCTCTGATTTATGCCCATAAAAAGAGCCCAAATCCAGGTATGGTCATTAAGAGAATACTGCTTCACATTTTAAACAGCTCTGGGTGAAGATCTGAGAGTTGTAGACTAATTCTGACTAATTTTAAAAGGTATGCTACAGCTTTGCATTTGACATAGTATCTAGTAATGAACTGACACCATGATTATGAACAAAAATATTGAAACACAAAACTTTGAAAAGTAAGAATGCATGGTGAAGTAAAACACAAAAGAAACTCCAAATCTGATTTATTTACATGAAGAAAACATCTTCTGTGGGGAAAAAAAAATCAAGCTTCTCATGACTGTTGTTCACTTTTGTCTGATACTGGCACTTCGAACAAGTGCAATATCAGAAGTCATTAAAGCCACATCATTTCTGTCTTTTAAGTTAGCCTGGCTTCAGAAATGGAGTAAAGAATTTTGTGAACATTACTACTCATTTTTCAATCTAAAAACTGGCGTTGCTGTGGAGTCACTGGATTGTATTCCTTAAACCACAGTTAGTTTATCAGGTAAATGAGTTGTCACCAACCTGTTGCACTTCCTCACTGTACAGATTTATAACTGCAAGTGACAGTTTTATTAAGCAGTGTGATGTGAGACAGCTCTGATTAATGACAGCACTCTTACATGAGTCTCTGAGGATTAATACTTGAGGGCAGCAAAATCACGTGTTTCAAGACTGAGGAAGTCATGGTTTGATGGAAAAGGACCAAAATTAATGTGGGTAAAACAATGGTGTAGGTGTGTACTTTACTGTCGAATTCCATTTGTCCATTTGATTTCAGCTACAAGCATAAGGATTAATAAATAGTGTTCCTGCACAAATAACCATGTTGATGGGAACCCTTTTCTGTCTTCTATGTCTTTACCTTACTAAAAATTTTAATTGGGAGCAATTGTCTGTGCATCTATCAGTGTATAATGCAGAAAATAACATTTGCTTTGGGAGACTTTGACTTATAGGAACATAGAATGGTTTAGGCTGGAAGAAACCTCAAAGATCATCCAGTTCCAACCCCCCACCATAGGCAGGGACAACTCCCACTAGATCAGGTCACTCAAGACCTCATCTAGCCTGGCCTTGAACGCATCCAGGGAGGGAGCAGCCACAACCTCCCTATGTGCTGCTCTTTTGTAATATTTTGAGATGCTATCAACAAATACTCTGAATAAATTCTTTTCAGATCGAGATGCTATTCTGCAGCTGGATGCAAAAATGAAGGAGCAACGTAAAACAGCAGGACAGCAGGCTCTGTACTTTGCTGGCTTGTTTTTGTGGCATCTGGGTCGTGAGGACAAAGCCCGTGATTATGTTGATAGAATGATCAAAGTTTCTGGTGGTTGTAAAGAGGTAACTTTTTTTTCTCTTCTGTAAATTAGCAATCGTAATGTGTATATCATGTAGCTAGATTTATTGTATCAGTGCTATTTGGAAGTTTCCTTTAATTGTTTTATGTTCTAACACTTCATTTCTTAGTGTTGTAATTTGATCAAACAGGGCCAGGTAGAATTCCCATAATGATCTTATTTTTGTCAGCTAAGTATTTATTTTCACTTAATAAATGAGAGGTCTGCATTTACCAATGGAAAGATGAGAAGTTATGCCAGTTTTGTTACTTGATCTTGAGTATCATAATTCCTAGCAAAAATAATCAACACAACAGTCTCACTATAGAGGAAGACATCCGTTCTGAATATGAAGACTCAAAAATACTCAGAAGATCAGGGATTTACATTTTCAGAAGTTGCTGAAGGCAAAATTTGTCTAGGGTTTCACTGAGTAATTAATTTTAAAATGTGTGTGTTCAATGTACTAATGTCTTCTGCTTTTCTATCCAGGCATCAACATGCGCTAGAATCTTTAAAGAAGTTTCTTAAAACTTAATTTGAATTGTTTGGGATTTTTAAAAATCTATTTTATCTTTAGGTTATTTCTACATGATACTGTACCTCTTTTACCACCTAGTTAGTGACGAATTCAAATTTCTATCTTGTTTACAGGGGTTAATTTTGAAAGCATGGCTTGATGTCACCTGTGGGAAAGAAAGTCACATTAAAAAAGCTGTGAAATACTTTGATGAAGCACTGCAGGAAGGCAATGATGTTTTTGCTCTGCTTGGTAAAGTAAGTTTACTTTGAGTTTAATGCTTCCTGAATGTCATGTTAGTCTTGTAGAGTGATTAGAGAGATGCTGAGAAGAGTAAGTGAGCTTGTCTAAGGAATGGAAAAACAGCTTAGTTAGACTTTTTTGTTCAAAGGAGAAGTCTAGGCTTTAGCAGAAATCATGTCTGAAATTCTTTATGAAATTGTATGAAGAATATAGAACAGGTATTGCACAAATTGATTACCAGCACAATAAAAATATGCTGACATTTCTGTCTCCTATGGTAGATAGCCCATTTAAAACAATTTGTAGTTAATTTTAACAAGCAGCTGAGATTTGTTAGGCTTCTCGCTTTCTTTGTAGATTGATAGAAGTGGGCCTCCTTTGCAGTAATGGTAGACTGTCTCTGTTAGCATATACATAACAATTGATTTCTGCAGCATTCTTGTTGGATGGTTGCGTTTCTCTAGTGTAAACACTGCTACAGTGGGATATTGCTTCACTAAATACAATTTCCAACTTCTTAAAATGAATTTAGCTTGTAGTTACTTCTTCCTGCATGTCTGTAATTTTTTGAAGTGTGTTAAAATAACGTGCTTTTCCGTTTTCTCTTGGAATAGTGATTTTTATCTCACTGTCTCTCTCTCCTGGTTTCTGTATGGAAAAGCTTTTGAATCTTTTTACCTGTGTGAGTGTACAGGCTTTTGATGAACTTCTCTTCCTTCTATTAGGTACAGTATTTTGAGGTCCGACAGAATTATTCAGGAGCCCTGGAAACTGCAAACCAGATAATTGCAAACTTTCCAAACTTCATTCCTGCTTTGATAAAGAAAATGAAACTGCAGCTAGCCTTGCAGGACTGGGAGCAGGCAGTTGAAACAGCACATAGGTTGAGTATGAAGTAGTGTGCCACTAATTGTATTCTTGCTGTGTTTGCACTGTAAGAAAATTTGGAACAAAAGTAGATAGGTTTCCATTAATTTGTCATAAATTTGCATTAGCTAAAATCTGCTTTTTAAGAAAATAAATTTTAACTAAATTAAGTTCTGTTAGAACATAGCCTGGAAGTTCAGTGAGGATGCTACACCAATACACATACCTATTTGAGATGGATGAGCATCTTTCTGAGATAGTCATGAAGCAACAAGGTTGTGCTTTCAACCACATTAAGCACCTGTGCAATACAAGCTATTTTTTTCTCTGAATGAACAAAGGTTTTGTTTTTTTTTTAATATATTCACCTTTTATTTGTCTTTAGACTATTACAGAAAGATACCTTCAATTTAGAAGCCATAAGAATGGAGGCGTTATATTTTCTGTGCAGAGAAGGAAATATATCTGAGGTGAGTCTTTTTTAGTAGCAAACTATTGAACATAACACAGCCTTTTCAGTGACTAGATGTCACATGTGCTGTATTCTTTAGATCTCATACACTTTTCCTGGTTCTGTGCTACACTAGTTATCTGGCGGAAGATACCTCCAGATAACCTGTTCTGGATCAAATGATTGCTTTAGCTAATTGTGGTGTTTCAGGATCCAAGGGATGCCAATGTAATTTTGTACCTGTATCTTTCTAAAGAACAGGAATCAAACCAAAGAGAAGTCTCTTCTTAAAAATTAATTAAATTAAGGTGATTTGAATCATCAAAGCTATCTTCTACTGTTTAAATACTCATTTGCTAAATCCATAAGTTATTGTAAGCTTTCCATTAAAGTATTTTATTACTTGAAATAAGAGAAGGTCTTGTCCTGATAACTTTTTGGAAGTAGTCATAGTCACTTAACACTCTGTGATGTTAGCTTGTATAACCTGTACTTTGTTAACCCTTTTTTGTCAATTACTGAGAGTAACTTTAAAAAAAAAAAAACAACTCCTAACAATTCTATTATTCTATACATCATCCCAGTGTCTACATCTAAAATGATATTAAAAGAAAACCCAGTGTACCTCGTTATTGTAATCCCTGAAATATCTGAAGTATCTTACATGGTTTGAAAATGTGTGATGTTAAAAGTGGGAGCAGCTTGAAGTGCTTTGGTTTTGAGCACATCTATTTTTATCACACTGAAGCCTGAGCAAGATTCACAGATACTATCTTGCTTTATGGGACTCTTCTTTCACGCCACATTCAACTCAAGTCTTTCATTTATGGAGGAAACAGGATCTACTTTATTGTCACTTTACTATTCCAGAGTATTTTTCTGGGAATTCCAAACCAAATTTAACTCCTAGTCCTGACAACTTCTGAGTTTAAGTTTGAAGAGGATATTACATAGTAAAAACTAGTCACATATTTTACTTAAATCTGTTTGTTCTTTCTATTACTTATTCTCCAAGGCTTCTGCAAGACTGGGAGACCTAATTAAAGCACTGAACAGGTTAGAACCACGTAATTCACAGCTCTTCTGTAAAATGGCTTTAGCGTTCAGTAGAACAGTAAGTATGTTTTTTTTTTTTTTCCCCTGAAGCAGCATACAATTGTATATCCTATTTTATTTTCTAGTGGACAGGTGTTGGAAGTCTACTAAAAATAAAAGATTGCAGGCAATTGAAATAGATTACCTTGTGAAGCCTTTGGTAATAACATTTTAAAAGTTTTATTTTCAGCATGAATTACAGCACTTAAGCTGTCTCATTAAAAACTAGTTTTGAAATGAGAAATCAGTTTCAAGTGAAAATACAAACTTTCTACCAAGTTTATTCTTAATATAGGAAAGTGACAAAATTAATCACATATCCTTGAAATGAAGGTCTTAATATTTTTCATAGCATTCAAAGTAACTATCAGCTATTCCTTATTGTATATTTATGTTTGGATCCAGCATGCTTTCATGTTACTTTTTTTAAAAATAGGATTATTACAGGTTTTTGGAGATGTTGTTGTTTAAACTGCTACAGCAATTTTCAGTGTGTTTTTCTAATTCTGAAAAATAAGAAGAACTTAAGGTTTTAATATTATTTGTACCATTAGTGTGGCCGTAACCAGCTCATCCTTCAACATACGCAAAGCTTAGTTGAAAGAGCAGCTGACTTGGCGCCAGACAATTCAGAAATTGCTACTGAACTTGGCTACCAAATGATTTTACAAGGGAAAGTGAAGGAAGCTTTAATGTGCTACAAGAATGCTATGACACTTGATGAAACAAGTATTTCTGCTCTAACTGGTAATGTGTTCAAATTTCTTTTTATTTTAATGATTTTAAAAATCACATTCTTCTGCTGCTAGGAAGATCCAAAACTGTTAGAACAGGAGCATTGGGCAGTACTTCTTGATTCATGTTATGCTATCTTTCTTGTAGAAAGTTTATCCTCATTGGACATGTATTTTGGTCTTCCTTTTGAAAAGTGAAAATTTTCTCTTCCGAATTAGAACTCTTAAAAGTAGTGGTAGGGATAGGGATATGGCTGTTGGTTTGGTTTGATTTTTTAAAAACTTATTATATTTCTGTAGTGCCTAAGAACTAGAGAACTGTTAGGCAGTACAGAAATGAAAATACCAAACACATCTGAAATAACAAGCTGTCTGTGGCTACATATGGTTAAATTAAGTTGAAAAGTGGAACAAAGTCAACACATCTGATACATTTGATGTACATAATAGATTTTGTTTTAAAAAAAAAGAAAAAAATCCTTTGGGATGAAGACTTATTGTTGTCAAGAAAATAAAGAGTGAATATGGCATGCATACTTCATACATTTTTCCCTGCATTCTTTCTCTTTCTAATCTGCCTTCAAAAGTTTAGGTTTGTGTGTGGCTGGGGGTGGGGAGTGCTTGGGGTTTAAAATTTAATTTTATTTCTTGTACTTGTTCTAAATTTGGTTCTAGAAGCAGTTGAAGGTGTACTGTTTCAAACTTTGTAATATAGGTGGTGAGATTTTTTTCCATGAAACTGCTTTATAGCATTGCACCTATTAATGTATCAATCATGTATTCCCTACTCTAAGCACATAGAGTAAGTACATATGTAAGTACATAGACTTATGCTAATGCAGATTTAAAATCTATTCTTTATTCTCATATCACTTTATGAAGATATTGAAGAGGGAAAAAATTAATTCTGGAAAACAATACGTGCTTGAGTAGGAAGATGAATTTGCAGTAAACTGGTTTAATATGTTACAGGAATTATCCACTGTCAGCTAGTACAAGGGCAGTTGGAAGATGCAGAGCAGCAGTTGGAGTTTCTTAATCAAATTCAAGAGGCCATTGAAGAATCTGGGGTAGGAGACATCTTCCTTCATTTAAATACTTTGTTTACAATATGAACGGTGATCATGTTCTTAATAGAGTACCAGTTAATCTAAGTTTCAGTTTTTCTTCCTGTCCATCTAGGTTAATGTGTTTCTTAACACAAGGCTGTTTGCTTGCAGAGTAAAAGTGTCATTGCCCTTCTACAGGGCTTTTTCTCCAAAGATATATTTTAAATGTCAAGAAGGGAAGGATTTTAATGATTTTCAAAGTTTTATACTCAAAAATGTTAGAGCTTCTTGCACAAGTGAAAGGAATGCATTGCTACTATAATAGTGTCATTTTTGGTGAACATACAAAATACCGTGCAGTATCTTTAAATATACAGAAGAAAGAGGTAACATCAATAGTTGTGTAGTTTCATATGAGTAACAGATTAATGTATCTGGAATAGGGAGAGTTTTTTTATTTTCTTCTTTCTTTTTTTTTTCTGTAGGAATTATCTTTCTTGCATGCAGTCCTGGCTATGAAAAGATATAAGAAACAAGATGAAGTTATTGCCTTATTTAATGATGTTCTGGATACTCACTTTTCATCCTTGCGAGGTTTTCCTCTTGGTGTGGAATATTTTGAAAAACTAAACCCTGATTTCTTGCTAGAAATCATTAAGGAATACCTTAATTTTTGCCCAGCACAGGTAAGCAGCTGTAGATTGCATCTTTCTGAAGGTGGAAGCTATCTTTGGACTTCATTTTGAGATCAGTTTAATCCTGAAGTAATAATTTAGAAGATTTAGTCTTTAATTTTAAAAACTATGAAAATAACATTTTTTTGAAGTGAACAAGTTGCAATACTGACACCTGAGGAATCGTGGGGTATTTCTTTAATGCACTGTGTGTGTATATTTATACTTTCTTAAGCATCTCTTTTGATCAGGAAATTGTAACAATACAATGAACAGAGCTGCTTCAGTGTGGAACTAGCATGTTAACATAGTCTTACTCTTGCAGTATTTTTCTCAGCTCAGGATGTATTTTCAATATACATAGCTTCTGCCTTGTTTATTTTCTTGTGTGTATTGGTGAAAACCTGTATACTATTTAAAAAATATTACAATTTACATACTTAGAAAGCTAATTTTCTGTGTCTGAATTTGCTTAAGTCTGGCAACAGTGTTATATAGAACTTTAATAATTTGAATGGGGACCTGGCATTGCTAAAGCAGAAGAAACGCATTTAAATTTTCTTTAAATAGTCTTCCTTAAGTAGATTATTCATCTGAAATAGCTAGGAGGTGAATTTTGTTACTCTGTCATTAGCACATTTCTAGTCTAATTACAGAGCCTTCCCATAAATATTTCTTTATATACAGCTTCAAAACAGATGAACAAGTAAGTAGTGTCATTTTATGAAGTAGTGTCTTGTTTAAAATTTTCCCTGAGATACATTCTTATCCCTATATATTTAGTCGTGATGATGGTTTTCAATTTGGGGTCAAAACTGGTTTTCCCTGAACTGTTGCCTGTAGAAAGATCTGTAAAAGAAAAGATAGGCTTTTCCTGAAGTTTCATTATCTCTTTATTGCTGAAAGAAGTTTCTGGTATTAGAAAGTGAGTTTATCCAATTAGTGGAGCTTCCACTTTGATAATGGAGGATTGCTGCTTCCTTAGGGCATGGGTCCTGTAGAACTGCTAGCTGTAAACGAAAGGATCTCTGGATTGCCTTTTTCTTTTTTGTGTGTTAGTTAGCAACTAGCTGAAATAATAGAGGGAAATAACCTTTAATGATGATGAGCAACTAAAATATCATCCTTTATATCAGAAGTTTACATGAAAGTAGCTGTTTCTCAGCTGCTATTTGCAGCTAGCAGTATGAGTATGTTCTGTGGCATGGAATGAGGGTAGGAGGGACAAGGCCAGAATTTTTTTCTTCTCGTCCTTTTGGTCATTCTTTCCAATTTCAGCTCTCATGAAATTTAGTTCAAGTTACCAGTGTATTGGTTGAGTTGGCATGGTAGTTCAGAGAATGTCATCAAATATCTATGGACTGACTTTAGCTCATATGAAGTCTGAAGTATTTTATTGTCTTTGAAGTCCATAAGACTGCCTCCTATTCCTGCTGATATCAAGAAGTTGCCCTGTTAAATGTAAAACATGTTTTTGTATTTCTTCACAGTGACAGCTTTTGGCTTTTTGGGCTGAAGAAAATAACAATGCTTTGCTGTTGCTCTTTTGAGTTTAAAGTGAAGATCAGACTTAATATGAAATATAAATATGTTGACTAAAGTGTTGGAATGTGTGTTTTTGTTCAATTTGTTGTTGGTTTTTTTTTTCTTTCTCACAGCCTTCAGGTCCTGGGCAATTTTCTTCACCTCTTCTCAAGCACTGCGCTTCTGTTCTTGAAACTGTGGTAAAAACTGTGCCTGGTCTTCAACAAGCTGTCTTTTTAATTGCAAAAGTGAAATACTTGTCAGGTAATAACTGTGTGAATAGTCAGCTATCTACCTCTTTAGTTTACTTAATATTAAAAAATTACTTTCACACTTCTAAATCATAATAAGTGTTTTCTCTTGCTGCAGAGTACTTCATTGCAGGTAAGTGAAAAACATTTTCACTGCCTTGGATGAGTGTATTTTAATTGTACAGACATATAAATATTTCTATTATCTATTACTTCCACAAAAGATTACTTTCTGAATGATCAGAGATGGAACAGTGAGAAAATATTTTACCTTTGACTTTGTTTAATGTAATTCCATAGTGGTTTTTAGATGTTTTTATTCACTAAATGATCATTATTACAAAAAAAAAAATCAAAGAAATTGTCACACAGTTAATAAATGCTGTATTTCTAGCCTCTGTATTTTATATAAACTATTTCACTTTCCATTTTAAAATTTTTTCAGGGGATATTGAAGCAGCCCATAGTAACCTACAGTACTGTCTTGAAAGGAATCCATCTTACGCTGATGCACACTTACTGATGGCCCAGGTGTATTTGGCTCAGAACAATACTAAGTTATGCTCTCAGTCCTTGGAACTTTGTCTAAGCTACAATTTTGAGGTGAGTTGGGCAAAGGAATGAAACCCTTTTATTCAGTCAGTTTTCTGAAGTTACATGTTTTTGTAGATAATAATTTTGGACTGAACTTTTTGTGATTCTTCACTACCATTTTAATATCTAAATGTTTATACGAACATAGTATCTGAACTAATACCTTATTTTGGTGTATTGAAATTGTTTTGAAATACAAAAGAAAGAAATGGAAGCTTTTTTTCAAATCCTTAAGTAAATATTAAAATCTTGTTACATGAAAAGAGTTTGTAATTCCAGACTAACTTTGCAACAGTCTTTAAGAGCTACCACAGACAGACTTGAAGAGTAATACAGTGTTGCTTCTCGACATTTTACACAGATGTACGATTGCTAATGAGTATATGTACAAGTGCACAAGGTGATAGAAGGGGTCTGGATTTGCCTCTTGACAATTCATGCTGCTGTAAGTGCTCTTAAGTGTTAAGAACATAAGCATATGCTATGCTCTCTTCCCTTAACGTTACATCTTTGTCTACCTTGTTTGTCCCTTTAGGAGCAAATTTGGTAAGTTAAGCACTTTATTTGAAAACTTTTGCTATTTTGCAGTGGTCCTCACCAGCATTATTTCTTGTGGCTAACACATTGTAGTATGGGATTTTTGATTTGTTGACACCTGTGGAACTTTATTTATGAGTAACACTGAGTTGGTAACTCTTTACACAGCACTCAGTGGGTCTGAGTTGTGCTGCCTCTTGGCAGAGATTACTTAAAAAACAACAAACTACTATGTCCTTGAAAGCATGCTCCCATCTCAGTTCCTTCAACCAAGTGATGCAAAAAAGGTGAAGATCAGCTGTCTTGGTAGGAGACACTGGCATGCTTACAACTTTATATGCAGTTACATTTCTGTTATTGACTTAGATTTTTGTGTGAAGTGTGCTTGGCAAAACTTGTGCCAAAAAAAAATCGTATACATATTCCATTAATAGCTTGATGAAGTGTATATTAAGCTGTGTAGGTGATGCTCAAAATCCAGAAACGTTAGATCTAGATTTGAATAATGCTGTAATGAGTTTGTTTCTGTCCCAAAGTCCCATCTCATGTAATAGTTTTTATTTTTTTAATTAAAAACTTGCTCAATAATTTGTTTGCTTACTCATTCTGCTGTTTTCATAAGTAAGTCACTGAAATTGAAATCAAATGTGTTTGGAGAAAAAAAGGAACCAAGGTCAGTGTTTTAAAAAGTAAATTAAATTTTTTTTCATGTGTAAAGTAAAATTTGGGAACTCCTTGCTCTCTCTGTATTTTTTTAGGTGAGAGAGCATCCTGTTTATCATTTAATTAAGGCCCAAACCCAGAAGAAGATGGGAGAATTATCAGAAGCTATTAAGACCTTGCAGATGGCGAAGAATTTGCCTGGAATGAGAAAACCTACAGCTTCCTCCAAAACTAAAGGAAAGATAATTGAGATTGATGCAAGTGATCGCGTGTCTATCTATCTAGAGTTAGTAGAAGCTCATCATTTGAATGGTGAACAGGTAAGATAGCAGACTTGCTTAGAAATAATACATACCTAAAAACAGTTTCCTCTTCACATTAACAGAACACAGAACAGAAGTGTCTGTTCTCATTAATTCAAAATGGAAAACCATAATTTCTTTTACTGAGAGGATTTTATTGGTAAAATTTCCAAGATATTCATCTATGACTTAAGAGTTTGTACCTTAAATTGTGCAGGAGAGAATTGGTCAGGAGGGGAAACAGATATGAATCAAATGTCTACAGAAACAAATCAAACCCTAAACTGCGAAAACAAACCTGCTTGTACATCATCACTTACAAGTCTCTAAAACCTCTTTTAATTTTGAGGAGGGGATGCTGTTGATATTCATTTGCCGGCATGTAGATTCTTGTTTTTCTGTTGGAATACCATTAGAATTATTTTTTGATCATGTTCTTGTTTCTGCATAGCAGCATCCTCACTAATACACAGTAGGACACTACGCGTGTCTATGTAGGAGAAGCTATCATAGAGTTGTGTAGTTGGAAGCGACCTCTGGAGGTCATCCTGCTTAAAGCAGGGCCTGTTAGAGCGAAATGCTAAAGGTGTTGTCCAGTTAATTTTGAGGATCTCCTTGTATATATTGCAAATGTGATTTTCTCTGATAAAACTTTTTTCTGGTCATTCATATCACCCAAGCTTTATTTACAAAATCAAGAAAGAAATCCCCCCCAAAAAAAGACAAGTGGATACTATGTTTGGGGATTTTTGGTGGTTTTCTGGGTTGATTTGTATAATACCTGCAAATGTTCATTTGCTTATGAGGTTTTCATATTTGACTGTTCAGCAACAGGTAATACATTAATGGTTTTATTATTTGCAGCATGAAGCAACTATAATACTGCAAGACGCCATTAACGAATTTTCTGGAACTCCTGAGGAACTAAGAGTTACCATTGCGAATGCAGATCTGGCAATTGCTCAAGGAGATGTTGAACAAGCCTTGACTATGCTCAGAAATACTACACCTGAACAGCCTTATTTTGTGCCAGCTAAACAAAAAATGGCAGATATTTATCTCCAGTACAGGAAAGATAAGAAGTTATATGCTGGTTGCTATAGGTAATAAGTTTATGTTCTGTACAAGTATTTTCTTACATGTCTAGTAATAACATGGTGAGCTTGTTTTTTCAGTTTCTACTACAATACGTCAAATATTTGTTGACATAATGAATCCATTTGAGTAACTACTGTCACATTTAAAACAGGAATTGGAAGTCCTGTTTCAGAACAGCGTTTTCTATTTTATGTTTGTTGTTGTTTACATACTGGTATTGACACGTTGAATACTAAACGAGATTGCATCTTCTGTTTCCAGGGACCTAGTAGAAAAACTGCCAAGTGCTCATACTTTTCTTCTTCTTGGTGATGCATATATGAATATTCAAGAGGTAAGTGTTTGCTACAGATGAGTAGAAAATTGAGTCATTTGTTGACTTTTGCAAGTTGAGACAGTATAGCATGCTGACTTAAACCGATTGGTAGTTGCAAACAAAGTACTTTAGATTGTATAAAAACACATAAATAATAGTTAAGAATGTAACTGTCCTGAACTCAAAGAAAAAGCTGTTGAAAATGCTTTTATTCTAAAAAGTGACCCAACAAAAGTCAATGAGAGAGTTTTGTTCAAACACTGACTCATTAGACTAACAAAACTCTAAAGTTAAAGCTAAATTAAGTTCACAAAATGCTGGAGGTATTCTAAGCTTCACATCTCTTCTGAAAAATTCTAAATTACTCAATTCTACTGCCAGTTTTATTGACAATTTCCAGAGTATCGAATTCCTATATCTTTTTTACATCCTTTGCTTTCTTGATGATCTGAAAGTGTTGCTCAGTATTCGTTGAAGGCAATATAGTAAACTAAACATAGAAGTTTGAAAGATACATATATAAATTCTTATTTACAGTACATTGAGTTAGGACACAATAGTAGTTTAGATTATTGGTTTGGGGATCTATAGCTGAGTAGTAGTTGTTAATTTATCAACATTTGTGTGTAGCTTTTTTCTTAACAAAGGATTATAAAGCAAAGAGGATGTGTTTATATGTGCTGTAACATAGCTAGAGAAGAGAAATCTATGATCACCCAACACAGTAATAAGTTTGTGTGAGTTTGGAAACTAGTGAAAGTAATAGTAGAGGAATTTCAGTGGAAAAAGAATCAAGTTAATTCAAACTTATTTGTTTGCCAAGTTCCCTCCATGGCTTTACACTTACTGCAATTTTGTAGTGACCATTGCAGCTTATGAAACAGTACTACTTGGCAGTCATTCATCCAGGTTACCAAACCTGTTACCCAGTTTTGTTTTCTTCATATAATTTCTACCTTAATCCCTGACTTCTGCCTTTTTATCTTTTACTGTTGAAGCCTGATGAAGCTATAGAAGCCTATGAGCAGGCCTTGAAGAAAAATCCAAAAGATCCTGCATTAGCAAGTAAAATTGGAAAAGCCCTGATCAAAACACATAACTATTCAAAGGTATTCTATAAGTACTTTATTAGGTTAATTAAGTGTTGTGTTCATTTCTGTCAACATGTAGGCTTTGCCTCATTTTGCTTTCAGGTTGGGAAGAAAATGCATTTAACATTAAAGTACTAAACAGACTTTTTGTTGTGAAAGTAAGTTTGTAGATCCACCTCAAAATAACTGGTCAGTCAGCTCTGTGGCCATTGCACAGGACATGGAAGGGAAGAAAAGTGTTTTGGGACAGCCAGGGAAGGAAACAAACAGGACTGTAATGCTAGGGAAGTGGTTTGATTGGAGGGGGGTGGTGCATAAGGAGTTAAACTTTTATGTTTTGCTTACATCTCATAGTCTTTTAATACAGTGTTCTTAAATAGTCTGCCATATAGCCAAAAAAAGTGTTCTGTGCTTACAGTATTCTGCATATATGCTGAGGAAGAAACTGAGAGTTTCTCATTTCTGTTTTGGAGGAAGCCAACATCTTCCCAAGCTGGCATGGACATGCCTTACAAGTGGCTTCTATGTGGATTGATAGACAAGTTTAAACTGCAGAGAAATCAGTGCCAACTTTCTAACCTTCAGTATCTAATCTTTTATGATTATACTTAGCTGGTGTTTTAAAGCTTTTATTACTTCTTTTATTTTTGTTTTGCCAGTAGGCCTGGGGCAAATATTTGTTCTTTATGTAGAGTAAAATGTAACTTTGTAAGTCCAAAATGTCTGGAATTACACAATTTTAGCAACTAGTGGAAATGCAATTTAACTGGCAGTGATCCTGTCAAAGATAGAATGTGACAGTGTGACTACGGTACCTACATAAATGCACATTTATCAAAATATGGGCACTACTTATTCAATTTATCTTTAATTTGGCATTATATTTTTGGAAGCCTGATCTTAACAATTTTTAATACAGGATTTATTAGAAATTACTTGATTCCAAGAGAATGGAGTAAATGGAAAAAATAGAGAAGGCTCTAAGCTGCATGTTGTTAAATACCTTAGTAGAAAGGTTGTTGCTTTGTCTGTAGCTAATACTCTGATTTTTGTTTTGTCCTTTTAGGCAATAAGTTATTATGAGGCTGCCTTGAAAAGTGGTCAACAGAATTTCCTTTGCTATGATTTAGCTGAGCTTTTAATGAAACTGAAGCAGTATGAAAAGGCAGGAAAAGTACTTCAGCAAGCTTTGGATCATGAACCTGGTAGGAATGTTACTAACTTATGGCAAAACATACAATTTCTACTGTGGATTGTTTTCTGAGTGATTCTAAAGAATCAACAAGTTTGTTTGCTTTTTGTTGAACTGTGAAATGTAGGAAGCTATTAAGTGATAAATGAGAAATGCACTCTGAAATAAATGCCAGAGCTTCTGAACTTGGAACAGAGATGATAAAGTCAGTAAATGCAGTAGCAGAACTCCACACATGTAAGGTTCTTTCCTGTGCTAATAAGTGGTCTTTTCTGAATTGATAAAGTATAGATGAGTCATTCCTGCTGTTAGGGAATGATTGTTTAGGTAGTATCCTTCAGAGCAGAGATTAGGCATCTTCAACCAGTCTCTTAGGAGACTCTTTTACCTATCAGTAATGTGCCGTTGCAAAGCTGAATATTTTGAAATATATTTCAATTTTTTTGTTAAAAGTCAATTTAAGTTTTAAAGTGTTTTAATGTGAGCTATTTAACTATACATTTCATTAAGGAAATCGTTTTGCAGTAGTTAAATTATATTTGTTCACTTGTGGCTATCTGAATATAGAAGCAGTTATTTTCAAGCCTTCCTACTAGTTGGTTCTGTAAGTTTTTCTTGTGTCACTATTGTACTAGTCTTTCATAAAGTGCCAGGGAGTTTTGTATTCCTATCTGTTCCAGACTCTAGCAAAGGAGAAGTGCTTTGAGGTTTGACTAGAAATTTCATCAATCTATCGTGTGCTTTCTGGGTGTACAGTCATGCACTGGTAGAATCCACTTGGACATTTTTCATTGACCACAAAGAGGATTTAGATAAGAAATGTCAGGAGTGGCTTTATTTCCTGTTATGTCAAAAGCTTTCTTCCCATATTTCTGACAGTACAAATGAACAGCTGTTTTTTGTTGTTGGTTTTTTTTTTAATTCCATCTTCTATTTTTCAGTGTTTCTATCTCACTGTAGATTGTAATGTTTACTCTGACCACTGACAGCACCCGAGGTCAAATTGCATTCCTTAATACTTAAGATAATTGGTGAAATTTTCACTTAAGCTCTTGCCTGAAGTATATGGAGATAATCTTCTTCTTTTTGACTTTGCCAGTATCAGTTCTTACAAGAATTATGCTTTTTAAATGTAATTTTTACAGTTAATGAATTATATTCTCTAATGGAAGATGGACGTTATCGAGTGCTTCTGGCAAAAATCTACAGCAAAATGGAAAAGATTGATGAAGCTATTGTTTCATTACAACAGGTAAAGGAGAAAGCAAAAAAACCTAGGAAAGCTTACACATTATCCCTGGTTTCACTTTTATCTCAGATTCACAAAAATGTTATGGCTAGAATGAAGAAAACACATACATGGAAAAGATACAAGGCACAAATGGCAAAATGTAAAAAAACATCAGTGGCAAGAAATTCTAAGCTTTTTGTGAACAGTGTTACCTGAATTTTTTATTATTTCAGCAGGACTTAATGGTTGGTGTTGTTATCACCTCTTCTTAAGCAGGTTTCTTCCTCATAGAATGGTTTGGGTTGGAAGAGACTTCCAAAGGTTATCCAGTTTCACGGTGTTTTAATCCTCCTTTGCTAATCAAAATGGTAGGATGGTGAGAAAAACCAAAGTAGTATTTGTGCTTCTTTCTCTTCAATTTGTGAACTTTTAAATGAGGAAAACAGCTGCTTTGGGATTTTATTTCACTATTAGGATAGTTACAAAACTACTTGAGCAGAAATAAGGAATCTATAATGTGATAATTCATTTAGACTACCAGTTGAAAGCAAACAAAACTGCTCAGGCAGTTTTTTACAGGCGTAATCAGAATTTGGCGTAGCTGTTTCCTTATTTGCCTTCTTTTGGTGCATCTCCTTTTGACAAAGAGCTCTACCTCCATTATTCTGCTAGAATTTTCTTCATCACTCTTTCAATGAAAAATGTCAGAAAAAATGGAATTTTTTTTCTTGAGCTTTCTGTGCTTAATAAAGGAGTTAAGAGCATACGCTTTCTGGGTTCTGACCCTTGAGGTCTTGTTTATAAACCTTCTGAAAAGCTTAATTTTAAGGGAAAAAAAAAGGAAAATGGCTTGAACATTTCTGTTGAATTTTTTTTTAATATAGGCTAAGGATGTTCTTAACAGGATTATGGACACTAGGGAAAGTCTTAACAGGAAGATGGTGGAATTATTCTAAGCAGAACTATGAAACTTGTGTGCAGCAAGCACTGCTTTTCACTTCAGTAATAAGGCTTTCATTCATCTTCAACTACATCCTGCACCAGCATGTTTTGTGGTTAGAGCTCTGCTAATAGTTACAAACTGAAACATAACCATTTGAACTGGGAAGAGATTAGTTATAAATAATGCAAGGCACAGAAATATGAGGAAAACTTAGACCAGTATAAATGCAATCTTTATTCAAATTAATGTCTTTGACCTAAATATTCCATAAATGGAGTATTAAATAAGCTTGTTCATATCACCATTTTCTTCAAGTACACAAGGGGTAAACTGCATTTCTCCATGTGTTTGTACTTTAACATGCTGATCCATACTGGATGTATGATTATCTCAAAATTACGTTCTTAAAGTGTATGTTATACATTATTGAATCAGCATTCAGTTAACGCAGTATTTTAGAAAAAATGCATTGGGACTCCATTTTCTTGAAAGTATTGAAGACTAGGTTGCTTCTCAGCATATTTTTAATGTGAATTCTGGGGAGCCAAGGCAATTTGAGACAGGTTGTTTGTTTTGCTTGTTTTTATTGATGTTTTTTGTAGCTGAGACATTTTTACTTGCTTTTGTATTATTTGGGGGCTTTATTCTATAAAATACATGTTGTGCTTATAGAACTATTAAAAAATATCATATATAAAGTAGGTAATATAAGATTCATTCCTATGAAAAAATTAGACTTTTCACTTGTTTCCTCACACCAGGCTCGGGAATTACAAGCCAGAGTGCTTAAACGTGTTCAGATAGAACAGCTGGATGCAGTTCCTGCACAGAAACAGTTAGCAGCTGAGATTTGTGCTGAGATTGCAAAACATTCAACAGCCCAGCGAAACTATGAAAAAGCAATTAAATTTTACAAAGAAGCTCTTGTTCACTGTGAAACAAATAACAAGGTCAGTTGTCCCGCTGACTATTTTGCATTGTTTTTCCATTCAGTTTTGATATCTACCAATACTTCTTTTTCTCCAGAAGCGTGGAAGTGTATTTGCAGTAATTTTTGCTCTATGATATACATAGTACCTTGAACGTGATCCTCTTCATTGCTTATCCTGATAAGCCTGTTGAATGTACTACTAATTTCTGCCTTTTACTCAAACTCCTGATTCAGGTTGACTTTGCATGCACTCTGAATGGTGTATTAGATCATACAGTGAGCCTGTCTTTGTGTAACTGTTCAGGGCATTAAGATACATGATTGTTTAAATCTTGTATGTTGCCTGTCCTCTGGGATCAAGTCCTACTAATTTCATTGCACTGTTTTTCCCGCAAGTGCCTACTGATGAATACTTGTAAACTTGAGCCTTTTTTTTGTCCCCTGTTCCAGTAGATCTAAACTTGGTTTCTTCCCTTAAAAACATTGCTAGTACAATGCAGGAAACTAATTCTTTTAGGTTACAAAATAGAAATTCAAGGTGTTTCTCATGTCTTCAGAGTTTTTCATTTAAAGTTTTATATATAAAAGTACTAGAAATTCCTTTGCTTCATCAGAACAAAATCTTCTCTATCCTAGCCAAAGTAACCCAAAGCAAATTTAAAATGTTGCACTCGACAAATAATTCAGTCAGTCATGAAGAGATTGCAGCCCATGTTGTAAGGGTTTTGGGTTGAGTTACATTGTTCTGTTTTGCATAGTTAAATCTAGGTACATAATACCCCACCACATTTCATGACCAGTTAGGAGGCAACGCAGTTTCCAGATACAGACTTGAAGTGGATCACAGATGGCATCAAGTGTGTCATTTCACAGTAGCACTGGGTTTTGGGTTAGAGTCAATGGAATCTAGTATAGAAGTCCAACTTAACTGTCATTCTTTTGTTCTTCTCTGACTTTCCCAAAGTGAGAAGTATTCCTTGACTAGCAGACCGATTTTCATCTTCTGCTGTATTAAGCACATAAGAACAATGGCTTGAAGAAAGCTCTCAGAATTCAAATCTGTACAAGCATGCTCTATCCGTACTGTGTCAGTGCTTATCCACCTATTTCAGCATTATATAGTATATATTTGAATATGTAAATAAAAGAAAGTAGGAAGAAAGCAGTTGTTAAATATTGTGTAAATAGCTTTCATATCTGTAGCAGGATGTTCAGAACACTATTTTGATTCAGAATTGCCTTTTCCAACTGTAATGAGAGAGGGAATGCTTCATTTAGAAAACAAAATCAAAAACACCACATAAAATTAAATAGTACTGACATTGGTTACTGTTAGATTTTTATTTTGTGAGGCAAACTCCTGTTTGCTTCATTGGGAACTTGATTAAATCCATGGTAACTGTTTGTATTTATAAATTTTCCTGTGGCATTTTAATTACACTAGTCTATGATGAGACTTGAGCCTTAAGAATGTGCTCTTACATATATTGCAGTTTGTTAATATTTATTCTGTTATGGCTTCTCAGAAATGGATTCACACATAGTCTTCATGTGGTAGATTTGGAAGTGCAAGTAAGGAAACTTTCTGCTGGAATTTGCTTATACTCCAAAACTAATGGGTGAATGTTAATGAGGTTTTTGCTCTTTCAGTGAGATGCAATACTTACATTTCCTTTTTTTTTTCCCCAAGAAAATTATTCTTACCAAAATATTGCAGTCTTTCAGAGCAGTACTACCTCAACAGTTCCATTTTCAATGTACATTCAGAATAGCTGTCTGAATAAGAAAAGATATTATCTATTTTAAAGTTGAGGGAATGGAAATTAATTAAATTAATTGACCAAGAGCTCACAGGAAGCAACAAAGGAGGAGTAAGTTTTCCCAGAGGCTTTGAAAAGCTCAGATTAATACTTACAGGAACAAATCAGTTTTATTCATCTTTAAATTAAAGTTAAATATTTTCATCTACAGGCAATGTTGGAACTTGCACGTTTATATCTTGCACAAGATGATACTGATGCCTGTCAACATCAGTGTACCTTACTGCTAAAGAATGACCAAGATAATGAAGCAGCAACAATGGTACGTGCTATTATATTAATCCTTTGTCAGATTTTTTTTTTATGTTGTATCTGCAATGCAATGGATCCATGCAATGCTAATTTAAAGAAAGTCTACAACTTCTGATAAAAAAAAAAAAAAAAAAGTGAAAAATCCATTGCAACAAAATGCTTTTCTCTTTATGGTGGTTAATGATTCTAATATGAAGTTTATAGCAATCACAGTATTCATTCTATCCCAATGCAAAGAACTGTATGGAAACAGTAGCAGTTGTAAGATGCATATCTTAATGCATGTTCTATTAACAATTGTCTCATGCTTGGGGAAGAAGTAGATTTCCAAGCCCTGTAATATTAAAGCAAGTATCCAAAAAAAACTTAACTGTATGCTTAAGGTGATTTTACATCCTTTAGAAGCATAGTTAATCATATTCCTACTTCAGCATTTTTAATCATAGCTTCAGATTTTCCATATGTGATTTGCATACTTACTGGCTTAAAAGACAGCTGTATAGAGCAACTTTTGCTTAAACACATTAGGATCAAAATTATTTTAAGACTGGTATAATTTATTTTCCCACAGCAGTCTAACATCTGGACTTTGTTATAGTATGGTGCAAGAACAGGGGTAATAGGATTTTAATGTTAGTTATTAAATATACACTTTATTAGCTACTTCTCAGTGGAGATAAACTGAAATGAAATAATTTTAGTTTATTTCCACTGCTGAAGTGGGCTATCATCTTTCCTCAACTTTAAACCAGCTTTGTTTTTCTATGTGCTTAATCTACTTTTATGGGAAATAAAATTAGGAGTAAAACTACAAAAGTAAACTCAGACATATTTGAAAGGTACATCCAAGTTTTTAATTCTCTTTTAATTTCTATATAAGTGAAAAATTGGATATGAGCTTGTACCTTCTCATTTTGATGCTGTGTCTGTATATATAGAGTGTTTATTTTCAAGGGAGCAATTAAAAAATCCAGCTTTCTTTACTTCTTGTGCAATTCCTGCAGCACTTAAATGCTATAGTTTTAGGTCCACACTTTGCAGAACTAGAGATCATTATAAAACACAATATTTTTTTGTTTTGTTTTGTTTTGTTTTCTCTAAATTGGTCAATATTGCAGATGATGGCTGATCTTATGTTCAGGAAACAAGATTACGAACAAGCTGTCTTTCATTTCCAGCAGCTTCTAGAACGCAAACCAGGTGATTATTCAGTAGTGATATTTTAAAATTCCTTCTGATGCAGAGTTCTGATGAGGAATAAATACCAAAAAAATACCATGTATGATTAAAAATAAACATGCTATTTATAATGTAGTGGATACTAAAACGAATGACTTTTTTTTTTCCTTTTTTTTTTCTTCTTTTTGTACTCAAGATTAATAGAGGGAACTGGTCTCAGACAGGAATAAGTTTCTTTTTATCACTTTGCAAATTTTGATCAAAGAGAAAGCTACTACAATCTACTGAAGTGTAGACAGTATAAAAGTACTATAATGAACATAGAGCTTTCTAATGGACTTTGTGAAAAAAGTAGTAGGAGAACAGCAAATGTTTTTGAATGTTTATGAAGTACAATTATATTTACAGGTTTTTGTAGAGGTATATAGAAGTATATAACCTTTACACAGGTTTTTAAAGAAGTATTTCTGCTATCACTTGATAATTCCATTCTTCTATCTGTGGTTACTATGCAATACGTGTTACGTATTACACAGTATATTATTTTTGTATATGAAAAAACCCGAGGCAGGCTGTTTGTTTCTTAAACTGTTCATACATCAAGTAATTAGAATTACAATGTCCTAACTATTTGTGTTATTTAGATAACTATGCAACCCTTTCGAGATTAATTGATCTGTTAAGAAGAGCTGGGAAACTTGAAGAAGTACCAAGATTTCTTTTAATGGCTGAAAAACATTCTCCCAGAACAAAGCTCGATCCAGGATTTCAGTACTGCAAAGGACTGTATCTTTGGTACTTTATTTGATTATGTAGTACATATTTTAATTAACTTTCTTGTTATCCATTGTCATTCAAAGGTGTTGCATATATAGTGTGATAAGGAATAGATAAGTAATATAGCACTACTTCCCCAATTACTTAAGGTGCTAGGATTTTAAGGGCTCATTTTCCCTTCTGAAATACTTTCCAATGAGCTTCTCCTTAAAATTAAATTATTTTATCTCACTGACATCTTTTGTGTTTTCTGGTAGCTAAAAGGGACAGTTTTGCTGATTAGATAACCTAGTATTTCTTGTTGTCCTGTTAAGAGTTTTTCAGGCTGCTCTAGCCTGCAAAAACAAATATCTTGCAATAGTATGCATGCTGTTAATACCTTACATTATCAGTGTCTGCAGGTGTCTCATCTGCTCTTAATACTCAAGTTTAGTTTTTGGATTTGGGTGAGATTTGAGGCAACAACTTTTACTGTCTTAGCTTTAAATATTTTCATTATCTGCCTAGGTATACAGGTGAACCAAATGATGCACTGCGGCATTTTAATAAAGCTCGAAAGGACAATGACTGGGGACAGAATGCAGTCTACAACATGATTGAAATTTGTTTGAACCCAGATAATGAAACTATGGGTGGTGAAGTCTTTGAAAATCTGGATGCTGACATAGGGTAAGTGAATGAAGTAAATATTGCTTGGATTCTTTTGTCATCCTCTTGCTCTGCTGCCCCTTAAGAATGTGCCTTACTTTAAACTGCTGCAACTTCAAGCTCATGGAATGCATTCTAGATTGTAATAAGTCAGTCTTAAGCAGAAATCAGAGAAAGTTTTATCTGGAATGCTGGTCAGTTGGAGTGTTAAAAATAGTTTGTTAGGTTGGAATTGCCGTTGTTTGAGAAGAGAATCAATGCAGAATGCCTGTATAACAGAGCCATCGTGTACAAAATGGCATGCCTTTAGCATGGAATTGCTACTAACTTGTAGTTAATTTGGTGTATATTTAAAAAAAAAAAAAAAGCTTTTACAAACTCTGTTAACAGTAATTCAACAGCAAAGCAGGAGTCTGTGCAATTGGCTGTAAGAACGGCAGAAAATCTTCTGAAGGAACTCAAGCCTCAGACCATTCAGGGTCGCATTCAACTGCGAATCATGGAAAATTATTGTCTCATGGCAACCAAACAAAAATCAAATGTTGAACGAGCCTTGAACACATTCACTGAAATAGTAGTGGCTGAGGTAAGTAACCTTTCTCACTTCCTCAGTCTTTTTCACACTTAGTTGTTTGTTTTTTTTAACTAGCCTCACAGTTTACATTCACCATGTGTTAGTGCTGTTTGTTCTAAGGATTACTCTTTTTTAGTATTTTATATTAAATTTAAAATAATTTAAAAGCTGAAATAACATCTTTATAAGACTTCATCTGCATTGCAAAAACTAAATTGTAGCACTGACAGTTACTGAAATGTGAACAGGCTATCTGGTTTGAGTTGCTGGTTTTGCTTTTTAATTCTCAGGCTTGTCAGCAGTGCATCTAGGTCTGTAAAATATATTCATTTTGCAAGCAAAAATAATTAAGTATAAGCTGCCTTCGCTTACTTAATGACAATTTGACAGAATTTAAATTCCAGGGCAAGATTATACATCTGCTTAAAATCAATCCTTATGATTGAAAGCTTTGTTATTGTAATGACTTGTAGTCATTAACTTCAGGATTAAGAAAAGATGCACTTGATACCAGCATCTTTCAACAGATAATATTTAAGCACAAGCAGACACATTTAGTCCATTACAATGTCAAGAAGTGCTTGAGTTGCTGCTACCCTTTACCTGTGTGCTAAACTGCTCCTTGGCTGAGTATACAGATGCTTATCTTGTGTATAAGACAGTTCTGAGAATCACAGAATAGTAAGAGGCCTCTCGAGATCTTGTCCAGTCCCTTATTAACAGGTTCTCTAGAGCAGGTTGCCCAGGATTGTGTCCAGGTGGGTTTTGAATATCTCCACTTTAGCAGACTTTGGCAACCTCTCTTGCCAGCCTCTTTCAGTGCTCTGTTACCCTCAAAGTAAGGAAGTTTTCCTTAATTTCAAATTAACCTTCTTGTATTGTAGTTTGTGCTTTTTGCCTCTTGTCCTGTCACTGAGCGCTACAGAAAAGACTCTGTCCTTATCTTCTTGACATCTGCCCTTCACTATTTGTAAGCGTTGATAGGATCCCCACCCAGTCTTCTTCAGGCTGAACAGCCCCAGGTCTTTCAGCCTTGTAATGTAGGAGAGATGCTTCAGTCCCCTTGTCATCTTCATAGCCCTCCACTGGATTCTGCAGTAGTCCCCTGTTTCTCCTGAGCTGGGGAGCCCAGAACTGGACCCAGTACTCCAGATGTGGACCCACTGGGGTAGAGGAGGGAGGAAGGAGAACCTTCCTTGACCTGCTGGTCACTCTGTTCCTAAGTCACCCCAAAGGCACATTGCTGGCGTGTTAACTGCAAATAAGGTGTCTCTCTGCCTCCAGTACTGACTTCCCAGTCCTGCTCAGAATTGATTTGAGGTCCAATGAATATTGATTGTTTTTCACATGGTGACACAGTTCTAGCAGGAAGAATGTTCCAGTCTGTTTAGTCTTCTCTCCAGGGCTGCATAAAATACACAGTTTTAATCTCTTCAGACTTCAGAAGCTATTGATCCATGCTAGGTGTAACTCCTCAGGGAGAGAAGGTGTGAGCTGATCATTACGTGGGAGAGGGGTTTTTTGTCTTTATTGGTTTTTTTAACCCCCTGTGGCAAGCCTATTTACAGTACAATCTTACGAAGAGGTGTATAGCTGGAATACCAATAATGTGCTAGAAACACAGAGAGGGAGAAAGAAGCTTCTAAGTTAGCAGCTGACAGAACTATTCTGCATTTTGGAATATGTTTTGAGATGTGAGCCCTGTTCTCATCTATTATCTTGTTCTAATAAAGGCAGGATTTTAGAAGTCAGAGTTTGAGCAAGATGAATCTCATCTGATGCCAGCAAGCCTAGTCCTGTGGAGGCTATACCATTATCAGAAAAAAAGAGAAAATTGCTTTGGTAACACCAGCAGCAGAGGCAAGCAGTAATAGACTTGGTCTGTGCTAATAATGGCAGGATTTCTGTCAGTTTTTATATTAAATATTGTGTATCAGAAGAATAGATCTTGGTGGTATCAGAACATTTCTAGTTGAGATGAAATACCTGTGGTTGCTTTCAGTGTTTCCTGAGCCTGAAGAGGATCATTTTGAGCATAGACTTCCATCCAGCCTCTTAATTATTTAACATGGTGGTTATCATGGTTAGTCTTACAGAAATAAACTTATCACTAGATGGAAAACATGCTTTTAAGACAGCATATTTGTAAAATCCTAAGATTTACTGCTTAGGTCTTAGATACCTGTGAATGTCTTTTTAAAAAGAAAATTTAAAAATGCAAACTGAAAAAAGCAACAAGCAGTCACTATGCTTTTTTGACTTCAGAAAGATCATATACCTGCGCTTTTGGGAATGGCCACAGCTTATATGATCTTGAAACAGACTCCACGAGCCAGAAACCAGTTAAAACGGATTTCAAAAATGAGCTGGAATCCAATTGATGCAGAGGAGTTTGAAAAGAGTTGGCTTCTACTTGCAGATATCTATATTCAATCTGCAAAATATGATATGGCTGGTGAATTATTGAAACGGTGCCTTCGTCATAACAGGGTAAGTTGAATGCCCACTAGAAGTAGCCTTAGTAACCACCTGTTTTAATTAATCTAAATGTTTAGTTTTCACCTGAAACATGATTTTGAAATGTATTTCTTTTTCCAGTTACCTGGTATTTGATTTATTAAGGAGAAGTAGATCAAAACAAGCCAGGAAAACAGTAACTTCACACTGGAGAGTAGTAATCAAGCCTGTGAATGTTGTTTAGCCATTTTTAGTTACATTCTGTAATACCTTATGCAGGTTTCAGCTGTGGTAGCACTAAAAGCTTAAGCTGTTTATTGAATGTCGAAGATGCATTTTACTGAGTCTTGCAAACCTGGTAAAGAAGTGAGGCTTGCTCCATTTATTAGGTGATTTTATCTTCATACGTACAAGTATGGTTTTAAACATTTATGTTCATAAGTCTTCTACTCCACAGAAGTTTTATTTGGATGAGGGGCTGGGTTTTTGGTTTTTGTTTGTTTTTTAATACTGGTTTTAATATGCTGTGAAGACATTGTTTAGATGATTTTCTGGAGACAAGCCCAAATGTTTTTACCTCAGGGTTTCTGAGCAGGCAAACTGACTTGACTATAGGAACAAACATGTGTCATGCACTTCCACAGAGATGCCACATAAAATAGGATATACTCAGTTTCATGTTTACAGAAAATTAATTGAATTTCGTTAAGAAATAAAATCTACCCTAAGGTAGGTTACATTCTTGTCCAGATGGCCTAGGGAATTTGTGAAATCGATATCACTGAGGGATAAACATGAGTCACCTCCCCAGATAAGACTTAGCTTGTAATAGATGGTCTGTTGAGCAGGTATACACCACAAGTGACAATTTGTGTCAGAAATTCCCAAGCAGCTCTAAAAGCATAGCCTGTTTGATAGGAAGGAGGATGACACAAGTCTGTAACTCTGGTTGCTTAGCAAAGCAGCAGAGTAAAGATACTTTTCCCCAGTTTGTGTGCAAAGCAGCTAAGCAGGAATTGTACTAAACAAATAGGTGTTGAATATTTTAGATCTCAACAAATCTTGTTACTTCACAAGACAGTATTTTGTATGGCATTCTTCAGTTTAGAAGATTTTATTAGATGTTATTATTACTATGATGGATTAGTTTTTTAGGATTTTTTTAGTAGTCAGAATTGAATTACCTGAATATAGATTTGAATATAGATATAGATACCTGGATATATATGTGGATATATATACAGTTTAGAAAAATATTTTGAGTGAAAACTTAATAAAAGCTGATATTTTGTAATATAGATTTCTTCTCATTTAAAAAAAAGGGTTTGGATAGTGAAATTGAAGTTTCCTGTTGATTGCTCATCTTAGTTTTGAACTTTTTATTTCATTTATAACAAATGAGGAGGGGCTGTGTATATTTTTATCATTTTCCAGGCATTCCCGTATTGCTTATCCCAGTATGCTGTGATATACAATGGATTTTGGGAGCCCGTTTTGGAAATAGTGAAGTTAAAAACAGAATGTAATTTATATTAATATTTCTTTCGCTATGTATAAAAGGTGTATGTTTTCACAAAACCTGAATTTTCATCTTGAAAATACTCAACCTATTGGCAGCGTAATATAGGGTGTTTTTGCAGTAAGTGCGTATGGTGGTTAAGAATTCCTGCCCTATATAATAAATAAAATACTTCTCTATTAATTACTGTATCTTTCATAACATGGAGTTTAACTGATTTACTTGTACATGTAACAAAAGCAAGGCTACTATTTCCTCCAGTGCTTAATAGGTTTTTGAATGTGTGTTTCAGATGCTTGTAACTTGCTACTTGGAGTTGTACAAAATGTATTATGTAATTGTTGATGCTCTCTTGAGGATACTTCTGCCTGTCCTTAATTTTAAGTAGAAAATTATAATATAAGACAGTTTCCAAAAATAAGGATACGAAAAAAAACCTTTGTAAGAAATAATAAAACACATCTTCCACATTTGTGGAAGATACAGTATTTTCAAGCTGGACATGAAATGTGAGTGCTGTAGGGTTATTATCAACTCAGAGATGTATTCACAGGGTTTCTGTGGACTCTAAACGTTTTTGAGAGGGTAATTATAATGTCCTCTGCAATGAACTCTGCTCTTTACTCAGAGTAATGTAGGAAGTCACTATACAGAACTCCATATAACTGATTTTTATTACAGGTTTTAAATCAAGACTATCCTTTCCTCAAAGTTCATACAAGTTCATACAACTTTTTTTCCAGCTATAGATTTGAAACATTCAAATAATTAAGATGTTTGTATTATTATACATAAGCTTACCTAAATAAAAATTTTAATATTTATATTTTGCAGTCATGCTGCAAGGCTTACGAATACATGGGGTACATAATGGAAAAGGAACAAGCATATAAGGATGCAGCAATGAATTATGAGATGGCCTGGAAATATGGAAATCAAATGAATCCAACAATAGGCATGTATATGGAGGCTACACTTGATTTCAGGCACTAGACCAGAAATGAAACAGTTACCCTGCACTGGAAAGACTGCTTTTGATTTTCTATAGAGAGACATTATCATATAAAACCCTCAGATATTTAAAGGTGTCTATAACAGTCACTTTAAAAGACCCAGTGACAAGAAGTAGCAGCCTTATGATACCTCAAAAGTTTCTGCTTACTGTTTTAGTACAAGGTTTGGTTCAAAACAGTTTTAGTTTGCTCTCATGAACCACTTTCTCTGTAAGTATGGCATGGATTTTTAATAGTGTGTTTATCATAATGCAATGTGTACTGTCAATATTGGAGAGCTTTTTATAATACCCAGTATTTATCTGATGGTGACAGATCATTGTTTTATTTCATTATGATATTCAGACAAATTATCTATTTATATGGGTAAGGTTTTATATATATGAGTAAAGGTTTAAAAAATAAATGTCTTTTAAATATATTTAATTTTAAGATGATTAACTGAAAACTTAGGGTACTACTCAGGTTGCAATTTGGATAGTTAATTGAAGTCTACACTAAACAGTTACCATTTTTGCCTATTTTAACATGGGAAACTCTTTATGAAAGAGTTATATAGGTTAAAATGTCCTTTCATACTCAAGACCTAGAATCAGTCTCCATCTTCCATGGATGGTGATTTTTACAAATTCAGTTCCAAGTTTTGGGCTATGCTTAAGGCTCCTTAAAATTGCATACAACTTGTGGTCCTTAATATGTAGTCTTTTTTTTGTGCCCTAGATTTTTTTTTTAATATTTAAAAATTTGGAAATTTAATTTTTTTTTTAATATTTAAAAATTTGGAAATTTAATATTTTTTCCTCAGTCTTGATCTCTACCCAGGCTGATACACTTAAGTTCTACCTTTTAAGTTGAAAGTATTGGCCTGACATATTGCTATGTAACTTAGCCATGTGAGGTGGTTTTTTTGGGTTTTTTTTTGGTTTTTTTTTTAATCAGTGGTCAGCAGACAGTGGAACAGAACTGCATTTTAATGCCTACTTTCTTATTTCTATCCTGAGGTGTTTTTTTTTTTTTTCCTCCTCCTGTCCTGTAATAATGGAATTGCCTTTACAAAGAGACAGTGTATTGCAGGTCACAGTGAGAAGCTCTGTGGGATACCACAGTAATTGAAAGAGGACAACCATTATTTGTTCTCTGTAGTAACACATGTTCTCCAGAATAATGTATCCTTTTGATTCAAACATAGCTATCAGTGTGTAAAGGACTTTTATTTACTATTTGAAGTGACTTTCAGTAGAAATGTTGACCTCGACAGGCTTAGATGAGAGAATACTAGGAAACAAATATGCTAACTTTAGAAACATGAATTTGAGTAGGATATTTAGTTTCTTAGTACAGAAACTGAAATTGTCACCTTCCCCCCCCTCCCACCTCTTTACTTACAGGATACAAGCTGGCTTTCAATTACCTGAAAGGAAAGAGATACGTTGATGCAATCGATGTTTGTCATAAGGTAGAATCTGCATATGTACTTAATATTTTGTCTACAGTAGCAACATTTCTCTACATAATGCTCCTTTTTTTTTTTTTTTAGTTTAAATTTCTAAAATATATAGCTTAATGTCAGAAGGATGTCTTATTTAGTAAGTCTGATAAAATTAAATATCCTCTAAGTAATCTGCTTTCTCCTGAGCTCCCTGGTCACCAGGTAAATAAGAGACAAAGGAGCTGGCTATCGTATGTAAAAGCATACTCAACTGGCACCACTTTCTTTTGGCTCTGTGATTGCAGCTTTGTAAATCAATACAGAAGTATAGCTGAAGAAGTTAATCAAATATTAATATCAGAAGACACTGTTAGAAGGTGACTTTCAGTATTGTCTTTGTGTGATCCAAACATAAACAGAGGAGATGCCAAATAAGAGGAAGGGCTGCTATTACAGAAGCAGAGTAAACATTATTAATTAACAGTTATTAGCATTAATAATGAAATAAATATATTTACTCTTTTGGGGGTAATAAAAGTAACTGGAAAGGATGAATTGAATGAAAGGACAAGGAAATGGAAGGAATTAAGAGCCAGATGATCAAGTATAGTAAGTAGAGCATAGTAAGGAAGAGCTTGTGGGAGTGAAATGCGTGAGAGCAGCATATCATTACAGAGAAAGTGTACCTAAAACCTTGGAAATGTCTTCAGAGCTCACTCCTGAATGCCTGCATTTCAAACCACAGAGAGACTTTACCCTTGACTCCTGTGGCTTTCACACCAAGGCGACAATGCAGGGTGAAAGGGAAGCAAAGTGTCTTTGATAAAGCTGTTCTTGACCTCTGTTTATGATAGTCTCTAGCTACAGTCAAATATTTATGCCCTCTTAAAACAAACTTGTGTTATTTTGGATTGTGTAAGATCAATGATAAGGAAGGTAACTGCATACAGTATTTTTTTCCTTTTAGACATATATTTTGAGTTGTTTTGTCTTTTGACAGGTCCTTGAAGCACATCCAAATTATCCAAAGATCAGAAAGGAAATACTTGACAAGGCCCGTGCATCACTGAGAACATGATTTAAAAAAAAAAATAAATTTGGAGGTGGCTTGGTGCATTATTTTTTGTTCATTTTTTATGGCTCATTCACTTGTTTGATTAATTTTACTTATGAAACTATGGATTAAATACTGCAGTGACAAAGACTGTATGAGAACAAATGTATTGTGAATACGATTAACTTAGTTATACTAGAGATCTGTATTACGTTCAACAGAAATCTGCAGCCCTGCAGGAAATCATACTTGTTCTCATGCTATGTGCTAGGCAAGGTGTCATCCAATGTCACAAACACATTACCAGCATTACATAAATGTTTTGAAGCATGTAACTCAGTATTTTCTGTTGTGCATTTGAAAGAGCATATGGACCAGCATCCTGTATTGCCTAGTACAGGTAAATTGTTAAGATTCCATATTTCATTTGGTGTACAGTACTTATTCATAATTACAGTGTAGTCTTTATTGCTACAAATGTATTTCTAAAGCATGCTTTTTATATATATTGTAAACACACTTTTTTAATCTTAAAAAACAACTATATACATTGTTCTCAATGAAACAAAATTTTAATGAAGATCTAATATTTAAAATGAAGGCCTTCTGTAAATATTCAGTAAATACTTTTATAGATCATTCAAGTGTTACACAGAATTTATTTTCTACTCATGCTGTCTTATTATCCATCTGTCATTCTTCCATGAAGAAAAATGTTTGGGTTTTTTTTCAGTTTGGAGTGTTCTGTCTTTCAGCATTGTATATGTAGACCCTGCAGTCCTATGTGCAGAAATTAGCATATGTTTATCCATATAAAACACCTTTCTGAAGAAATCACTTTGATTGCAGGGGGTTATGATCTTGCCTCATATACAGAATGTGCATGTAGATCTTTCAGGGCAGCAACAGCGTTTCATGAATGAGAGGAAGGAAAAGCATCAACTTTTCAGTGATGCAGAGTTTTGGAAAAAATGTTACACTGATGTGTTTAGTTTTCAAGCAGTGTTTGACTAGAAGAGTATTATTTTGGGCATGAAAAACCAATCCTTAATACTAGTGATTTAAGTTCGAGATTTCTGTTTTACAACTACCAAGTGTTAAGGCTTCAAAAATGGAGCCTGCATACAATCATATCTAATCTCACTTATCAATAATTGGGTGTTGTGTCTTGCCTTGTTTCCTAAACAGATTAACATTCATCACTTACGCAATGATGCTGTCAACTGGTGGTTTACAGGCTCTTTTACAAGATTTCTGTGAATATTAGAATTGAGAAAAGACCCAAGTAAGCAGCCTGTCCTTCCCTAGGGAACCTTGAATCTTATGGTGTAGCTTTATCCTATCTGTTTGAGCACTGGCAATCACTGTGTACATAACTATACCAGGCAGAATACAGGCTCCTTGGTTTTTACCTGCAAGATGAGCAGTGTGGTAGAGCTTTGAGAAGGAATATTTAGGAGACTGCTTCAAAACTAATGATACAGGAGTGGAATGAGGAACATGCAACAATCTGGAAATGCTGAGGTTAGGGTGAGCTGTAAGGGAGCTGAACTGTGGGAGTCAGTAGACAATGAATTTTTTAACTGCTGTCTTGTCTGGGTTTTTTTCCCACTGTGAAAAGAATAAGTACATACACCTTAGCAAGGCATTTTCTAGAAAAACAGCATCTGTTTGTAGACTGCCCTGTTCATACAGGACCAATGTAGTTTTGCTTCCTCAATAACAAGCCTAAAATAAAAGTCAGTTAGTTTATGTAAATGCATGCAAGATGTTTTCCAAAAAGGCAAGACTAATCTAGTTTTATAATGAGTAGAAGATGGACGTTACCTTCTCATGAGATGGATGGATAAAAGATTAGGTCATGACAGTAAGATACAAAAATTACTTGATAGAAATTGAACTCAAAATCTGAGCTTTTAGTGCAGGTAAAAGGTTTCTGAACTCCCATTAGTCATCCTGAGCATATCTAGTCACTAGTGTCTTTTTGTAGATGAAGTCTTTAAAAGAAGAGTGCAAATGAGACTCATCTTTGGATTTTCTTTTTTTTTCTGAAAAGGTGGCTATAGTAGATCTTTAAAGAAAAATTTTGCGCTAATAGAGTCTCCCCAAAAGAAAGAAATGCCATTTCTTATTTCCATTGTAGTTTATATATGCAATTTCTATTTATTTATATTTATTTTCTCTGCAGAAGGAATGGCTTGTTCCATTTCTCTTTACTGCAGCTAATTGAAACTGTTAATCTCAGTGCTCTCCTGCTTCTACAGTGCACATAGCATGCTTTTTTTTTCCCCCCCTTTTTTTTTTTTGCTTTTCTTAATAAACGGTTTTGAATGGAAGAGACTTCTGGGATGGAGGGGAGTCAGTAATGCTAATTTCAAAGAGCTGAAGTCTTTAGTGTGATGTTGCTTAGCAACCCATCTTCCAGTTTTGCCTTTGAATAAAAGAGGAGAGAGAAGCTGTGGTTCCTATTGATTCATTCACTGAAACTTGAAATCTAAGCATCTTGTAGCTATAGCAACATATAAGACATAGGTATCTCTTCCTTTCTTTCCTCTCTTTCCCCGTTTCTCCTGCAGGTACAGAATGCCTAGAATATCTTCAAGAGTAGATGTAAATATTTTTGTAACAGTGTATTAAATATAATTTCTGGGTTTAATTCTCTACTACTCCTTTCAGATTTGTACTGAAATGAGAAAGATAATCTAGAAGGCACCATTAGATAAAATAATTACTATAATTAGGTATAATAATTAAGCTGACAGTCAATATCCTTGTAAAAAATAGAGTAAACGTAATTTTAAGTTTTATTCCCTGGTGTTGGACTACTTTTGACTATCACAAGTTAGCTGTCAAATGTGGTTCCAACAATTTTGGGAAAGGCTCATGAACAGGCAACTCTGGTTTAGTAACCCATTCCCTTGGTGAGTAAGCAGCTTTATAAACATAATAGTTTAAACAGTGCTTATAGTATTAGATAATTTGTTGAAATTTCTTCAGAGAATTTATCTTTGAAAGTTACCCAGGAGACATTTCAGGAAAGTCTCAGTTAGTGGGGGTGGATTCTGGCTCTTGAGAAGTCAATCATAAAGAACTCATTAGTGTGTTCCCCATACAGTTCTGGACTAGAAAAAACAGAGATTAAGGAACAGTTTCACTTCTTCAACTTGTGACTGCCACTTTTTAAGTAAGAGCACTGTTTTGTTAGTTTTGAACAGTGATTTTGATTTCTGGCTGCATTCATGCTGTGGTTTTATCCTTTGCTTCACCTTACAATGAAATCAGAAACATTTTAAAGCAATTCAGTGTTTAAAGATCAAATGTTTAGAATTGGACTGTTACTGCAAAATTCATATGCTTTTTATCTCCGCTAAAACTTAGTTTGGTGATTACTGCTGAAAGAGAAACTAGGTGAATGATATAAGTGAATGGTCTAAATCTTGGAGTCGTAGAATTGCTTTGTTTGGAAAAGACATTTAAGGTCTTAAGAGTCCAATCTAGCTCTACAAAAACCTCAGCAGTGCATCTTTGCATCTTTAAATACCTATGGGGCTGGTGGTTCAACAACCTTCCTGGGAAGCCTGTTCTGGTGTTTGATAACCTTGCAGTCAATAAGTTTCTTCTAATCTGCAATCTAAACCTCCTCTGATGTAACTCATGGCCATTTCCTCTTGTTGCTTGAGAGAATCATCACAGAATCATAGAATGGCTGGGGTTGGAAGAGACCTCCAAAAGTCATCTAGTACAACTGCCCTGCAGTGAGCAAGGACATGAGATCAGGTTGCCCAGAGCCCTGTCAAGCCTGACCTTGAGTATCTCCAAGATTGCTGCCTCAACCACCTCCCTAGGCAACCTGTGCCGGTGGTAAAGACCTTCTTGATGTCCAGCCTAAATCTACCCCCCCCCTCTGATTTAAAACCATTGCCCCTCATCCTATAACTACAGGGCCTTGTAAACAGTCCCTTTCCAGCCTTCTTGTAGGCCCCCTTCAGTTACCAGAATGCTGCTAGCAGGTCTCCCTGGAGCCTTCTCTCCAGGCTGCACAATCTCAGATTCCTCTGCCTGTCCTCATAGTAGAGCTGTTCTAGCCCCCTGATCATTTCGTGGCCCTCCTCTGGACCCACTCCATGTAGTCCATGTCCTCCTGTTAAGGGCATCATAGCTAGGTGCAGCATGCCAGGACCAGAACACAGTGAAGTGGTAGAATCTCCTCTCTCAATCTGCTGGCGACTCTTCTTTTGATGCAGCCTAGGATGCAATTGGCTTCTGAGCAGCATATGCACACTGTTGGTTCATGTCCAGCTTCTGATCCACTAGAACTCGCAAGTCCATTTCCACAGGGCTGTTTTTCTATCATCTCATCTGCCAGCCTTTCAGGCTGTTGTAGAGACCAATAACACCTCCCCTAAACCTCCTATTTTCCAGACTAAGCAATTCCACTCAGCCACTCTTCATGAGACCTGTTCTCTGGACTCATCACTTTGTTGCCCTTCTCTGGATGTGCTCCAGCACCTCAGTGTCCTTCTTGTAGCCAGAAGCATGAAACTGAACAAGTACTCCTGGAGTGACCTTACCAGTGCTGAGTACAGGGGCACAATCACTTCCCTTGTACTGCTGGTCACACAACTGAACCAAGCCAGAATGCTGGTGGTATTCTTGGACACTTGGACACACTGCTGGCTCTTATCCAGGTGGATGTTGATCAACATGCCTAGGTCTTTCTCTACTAGGCAACTTTCCAGCCACGCTTCTCCAAGCCTGGAATGTTGTATACAATCGGCCTTAGCCCATCAATCCAGCCTGCCCTGGTCCCCTGTGATACCTTCCTACTGTCAAGCAGATCAACACTCCCTCTCAGTTTCATTTCAGACTTTCTGACAGTGCACTCAGTGCCCTCATCCAGATCATTGATAAAGATTAAATGATCTCTGGGAAACTCCACTTTTTACCAGCAACCAAGTGGATTTAACTGTTCACTACCACTCTTTGGATCCAGCCACCTAGCCAGATTTTCACCTAGCAAAGCCTCCACCCATCCAAGCCATGAGCAGTCAGTTTCTCCAGGAGGATGTTGTGGAGACAGGGTCAAATACTTTACTGAAGTCCAGGTAAATAACATCCACAGCTTTTCCCTCATCCACTAAGCAGGTCACCTTGTAGAAGGCGATCAGGTTTGTCAAGCAGGACCTGCTCTTCATGAACCCATGCTGGCTGGGCCTGATCACCTGGTTGCCCTGCACATGCTGCGTAACAGCACTCAAAATTATCTGCTCCCTGACCTTCCCTGGCACCAAGGTCAGACTGACAGATCTGTAGGTTCACTGGATCCTTTCTGGCCCTTCTTGTAAATGAGCATCACATTTCCCAATATCTGGTGAACTGGGACCTCCCAAGTTAACCAGGAGTCAGTATACCTGTTAATGCAGGCTTTATTCTGGGAAACAGCAGCTTTTAGTAAATTCACTCTAGAAACCTACTTGAGTTTTGTGCTTCAGAAAGCTGGATGTTCACAATGCTTGTCTTAGGTGCTGTAGTACTTGGTATGTTTCAGACCTCAACTTTCAGTGGTATAGGGGAAGATTTTTTTCATGCTAGAAATACCTTAATTGTGATTTTATCATGCTAGAACACCTTAAGTGTGATTGATTCTGGCCTAAAGCTTCATTTAGTGCTCCTGGGTAAGATTATTTCAGTCATAAAGTGCTATTAACAAATTTGTCACTGCTGTAGAATCAGTATAGCTACTGTTAATTCTCCATGTATGTGCTGTGCAAATTCAGCTACCTGCAGTTCACTGAGCTGAGACCAACTTTGGAGTGCTGGACTGAGATGGGGCTAGTGCTGCTTTTATTTGAAAGGAGGAAGAGAGAGAGACTGTACACACTACTCTAAAGGAAGTTAGTAGCAAACTTTGTTCAAAAATTAAAGCACGTTTTTGTAGAAAAGAGACTTTTTTATCTATCACCCTGGGAAGCTTTGCAGTGTAAAGGAAAGGAGCTCAGTGTGATATCCTTTCTTTCAAACTCTGATCTCACCTCTAAGGGATTTTGTGTTCTGTTTCCCAGCAACATGAGCTGGGAGTGCTTGGTCAACCATGTCTTGCATGACATAACACTTAGGTGACTGAAGAAAAAACCACAGCACCCTGCCGGGATGCTTAAAATGCAATCTGTAATTTAGATGTTAAAGCATGCATCGATCGTCGTGCCCCGCTGCGGTGAGCATTATGTCACTGTCTAAAAATGTCGAATTTTCCTTGGGATACACAAGGCGGATGAGTACGGGGTTCTGCTACACAAGCCGGCGTGCTTTTGAGTTTCCTCAGCAGGATCTGCGGCCGAGGACCCCTCGCCCCCCGCCTCTGAGGGGCCCCTGTCCACTCGCCCCCCACCGCCGAAGGGCTCCTGCCGCGCGTCCCTCCGCCGCGGGCAGTCCTCGCTTCCCCTCGCCGCAGCCCGCTGGCGGCAGCTGCCTCGCGCACCTGGGCGCCAGGTGAGGGAGGGGCAGGGCGCGGACGTAGGCGCAGGCGCAGAGCCGCCCGCGCGCACCTGGCGGCCGTTGAGCGGAAGCCGTCGCAGCCCGCTCAGCTTCAGTCTCCTCGCTCTGCGGCCGGCCTCCCGGGCGGGGCGGGGGCGGTGGAAGACGCCGGCCTCTCCCTTTGCCTGCCGCCGCTCGAGGGGTAGCGCCTTCGTCTTCGTCCTGCCGGACGAGGTGAGTCGGGGAGGCGCGTGGAGCCCGCTGGCCTTGGCGAGGGGCCGGGACGAGCGGCGTCTCAGCGCGCGGTGCCGCTTCTCCCCACCAACCATCCGGGGCCGCGCGGCGAAACTGCAAGCGGGAGGGAGTCGTGGTATGCGGGGTCCTGGGGCAAGTTTTCCCATCGGATGGACTCCCCTCTAACGTGTGCGCGGGCTTCTCCAACCACACACATTCTCACACACCCCACACAGTTCCTTCAAATCACACCAACGCAGCCAGCAGCGGGGGCCTTCTAACTCTGCGTGCCCTGCTCTAAGCAAACGTGGAACGGGGCGAGGAGCTCTGGCTGTGGAGAAGGGCGCTAATGTTTGCCAGAAGGGCAAACAGGTTTTCGGGAAGTGCGGGCCACCACCCGGATACGCTGTCCAAACCAGAAGTATTGACTGAGGGAGGTGTCTCTTGCCAGGTATTGAATCCGCCCAAATATTTGTCCACAGTACCGCACTGATTTGATTACAGTAGGGTGATGGTTTCATTGTGTATGTTGCCAGCTTCCTCTGGTATATTTCATCCTGCATTTCCAACTTCCTCTGGTGTATTTCATTCTATACGAAGCACTTTTAAGTGACTAGGTTATATGTTTTCTCAAGTAGTTTGCTAAACTTCTTACGCAGTAGGTGAAGTATTTTCTTGGCTGTGGAGAACTTACAGGAAAGGTGAATTGTAAGTAATAGTGTCATGGCATTACTATTAACTTCATCTAAAATGTGCTTAAACACAGCAGTATTCATTAATGCATGTTTTTGTTGGGTATATAAAAAAACTTACAATATGAATTTATGTGTGCATTTCAGTAGGGTTTTACATGCTAGTCTACAAAACAGCATCTTAAGAACTCTTTAGTCTTGACTGAAGCTGGTGCAAGGCTGCAGAGCTGAACAACAGACTTTGAGACAGAACAGCCGGCTTGTGGCTTTTGGTTTCTTTTTTTAGCTAGGCTTACTCAGTGGCCTAGTCAGTTTGGCATCTGCTACTATCATCTTAAGTCTGCTCAAAAACACAGCAGAGTAAAAATTAGGATAGTAATTTGGGCTCTCTATTTTTGTTGTACTGTGGGAAGGAGCAGAGGATTAGTTTTCCTTCTTGTAACTGCTGTTATCATTTAACTTTGCCCCTTTTGTTGGGGTGGTGGGTGTGGTTGGGGGGGATAATACCAATGGCAACCTTGAATATCTTCTTTCAAAATAAGAACAAGATATAATTGCCCTCTCTGTGATATTTCCTCACAGTCTAGTTCTAGATGACAGATTGTGTTGCTTAGAGGCGTTCCTTTTTGCTTTGCATAAACGTGTTGCTTGGTCTGTCTGCTCCAGTAACATCTAGCATAGAGCTTTCGCTTTCCTGGAATCGACGTGGAGAACCATAATACAAATGGCAGATCCTGCCAGTACCGATGAGTTTCTCCTTCTAATCTGTTCATTTCTGTGCATATCTTCTAGAGGACTTGAAAGTTCTTCAGATTTCTGGACTGTGAGGTGCTAGATTTTGTCCATTTGTGTGAAGTGTGATTTTGCTTGCTGTCTTACACTTGTCTGATTTTTTTTTTCTAGGGTTTGCTGATATCATGTGCCATAGGAAATAGTTCTGCTTACAGATGGAGAAATCATGTCATGAAACTACTGACAGAGATTTAGTAATTAAGTTACATGCTTATAGAATCATAGAATGGTTGAGGTTGGAAGTAACCTCAACGATCATCCAGTTCCTGTCCCTGGCAGGGACACCTCCCACTAGAACAAGTCGCTCAAGGTCTCATCCAACCTGGCCTTGAATACGTCCAGGGATGGAGCATCCACAACCTCCCTGGGCAACCCATTCCAGTGTCTCACCACCCTCACTGTAAAGAACTTCCTCCTAACATCCCGTTTAAATCTCCCCTCTTCCAGTTTAAACACATGACCCCTAATCCTTACACAAGGATCCTTACAAGACCTTGTGAATAGTCAAATTACTATTTGTTATTAGGCAAGATTATTTAGCAGTGAAATTTAGCTGGGAAAGAGGCAATCAAATGGGGAGAGGAGGAAATTGAAGACACCTTTGGGAGATTGTGCAAAAATTAGTTTAGCAGTCCCTGATTCAGTAAACCTAAGCAAATATCAAAAGATCCATGAGGAAACTTGCTTTGTATTACACTTATAATTTAAACTATTTTAGAATTTAAGACTAATTAGGAGGTGTGATTTCAAGCCCTGCACTTAATACTCAGATGTTTTTATTATCTTAGGAATATTACTAAAATCAGAAAAACAGCAACAAAAAATTCCTTTGGTTGTGATCCAGGGATTATTTTCTGGTGCTGAAATGAAAATCAGATACTAATCCTTCAAAGTTAAAACACCACTTTACAGCTGTTTGCTGCTTGTTTGTCACCAGGGAATTTTTAGGGACAGTCTAAAATTGTTTTCAGACACTCAGACTAATCTGATTAAAATAAAGGAAGCTGAAGAGTTTAGGGAAATTTAAATTTGTGTTTAGTCTGTGTTATACTAGAAGCACAAAAATAAGTAATAAATAACCTTTTATGGTATTTATTCTTAATATATACATCTAATAGGCTAGTTCTCCTTACTGGCATGGTCTGAAAAAAATTCTGCTCATTTGGGTTATCTTGACTTTTTATTTATAAATAAATAGAATTATTAGCTACAGTGTTCAGACCAAGCTAACAAAACATCAGAGTCATCTGCATGCTGACTGCTGTAGTGAGGCTTTTTTTTGCAAGCCAGTTTTTGCAGACAGTCTGACATCAGAGTTAGTGGGTGGCAAAATGTAGCATAGACTGTGTTAACACACTACCCATATGATATGAAGTAGTGTTAGCAGCTGCTTTTTGGCACTTTGTAGTACATACTAGTTTTCTGGCTATTTTCTTCCTTTTTTGTTGTTGTTGGTTTTGTTTTATTTGGAAAAAAAATAAAATCCAGTTTCTGGTGTTCAGGGCTGATTTTTTCAAAGTGCAGACTACTATTAGCAAAAATAACACTAATGAATAGAAGATTAAACACTTTGCTAAACAGTCACCTCAGGGAGTTCAGTCATTCCATATAATTCTTTATCATGTCCTGGAGGATGGAACAGTAGCTTGATCTGTGCTTGCTGAGATTGCTATGCCATAGAAACGCGTGAGGCATTTGTGGGTTGTAAAGATTGTACTTCTGACTACAAATTTATCCTGGTAAAATCTGTAAGTAAGGTACGGCATTCATGGCAGAAATTCTTTGGACAATCTAGTCTGTGTTCTGGAAACTGCTACAATTTTGTATGACAAAGAGCTCTTCTCTCACTGTAAGCGTTGTCTCTATCAGATATTTTGTCATTTAAACTACACTCAGCATTTGTCTGTATCAAAGACATTTCTGTATGTTTGTGACAAATGAGCCCTTGTTTGTCCACTTCACCTCAGCTACACATACTATACCAAGGCTTTCACTCAATTCTTTCTCTAAAAAAGAAACATAATTAGCACTTGGTTTTGTGCACAACATGCTGCCATTTTTGCTACTGGAGTGTACTAATCCACATTTAAAGGGTTAAGTTGTGTTGCTGTGTTGAAAAAGTCACTTAGGTGAATTGTCTTTCCATTTCTAGGACAGAGATATGGCAGCCTGCTGTAGTTAGGCCTGAGCAACCAAGACAGATGTATCAAATACAAGGAAATACATTGTCAGAAAGAAGTAGAAGCCTATGTAGATAAAAACTAATATACTTATATCGGAAAAGTGAATATGCTTGCATAGGAAAACAAATACCAAATAAATTGCTCTGTGCCCTTGGTTGCTCATTAGGTTTGCTCATTATAGTCTTTAATGACATACATGTCTTAAGACAGATGTATGCAATACATAGGTAGCGCAAGAAATGTTCTGAATGGAATTTAGGTTTTGGTTATTCTGCTTTGCAGATATCCTGACTATTGTGTTGATTATAAGTGTTCCAAATATTTGCATGTGGTTAATGTGTATGGAAAATAATCCCAAACAAAAATAACAGTAATTTAGTTTATCATTTTGGTACAATACATGTATACGTTTGGTGTGTTGTGAAGAATAGGTTAGTGTGTCAGCATTAAAGTCTGCAGCAACGTAAATCTGAAGTATCTGCTAAAAATCCAGGGAAGAATTATGTTTTTTTGCCTTTTTGCTGCTTGACATACTGAAGCCAACGCTCAGGTAGTAAACACCAAAGCAGAAAAAAAAAATGCTGTAGTGAGTATAGCATAAATAAATATTGCTGCATTAACTGAAATGCTGAAGATGTACAATGTAAATCTGACAACTGTAACTTTAATATTAACTGTCTGAGTAGCAGAAAGATTTTTAAATTGACAGATACATCAACCAGACTCTGTAATTTTTCTACCCTTTGAGTAGTCTCATCCCAGTCCCTTAAAAGAAAAGAAACATACGTAAATATTTGCCTCAGAAATGAAGTTCTCAAATCTAAACATAATCTCGGTGTTAAACAGTCAGCATTGCTATAAAGAACTAATTTATCTCTTCTCTTGACCTGTCTTATACTTAATGTTCTTTAAGGCTTAACCTTTCTCTTGCCATGGACAAATTTAAATTTCTTTACCAAGAGGAAGAGGCCTAGAGGAAGTTGGAGAACATTGTTGCACGTTTAGTGATGTAAAAGGAATTAAAGGGCAACAATGCTTGGAAACAAACGAACCAGCTGATCAATGCTAATACACCCCTCTCCAATTGAGTGCCTGGTTAACTATGCCTATTGACTATGGAAGAGATAAGTTGCCAAACCTATCTTAATAATAAGTACTTAAAATGTAAAAAACGTTTTCTCTTTTTCTGTTTGAGGAAGATATGTTTGTATGGCCTATTGATTCCTACACTTTAAGATTTTTCTAGTATCATATGTGCTTGTGTGTAGTGCAGAGAGAAACAGCACTGTGATTTTCTTTTTTTATGGAGTTACAAAAACATTCCTGGTTAATGGGTTGCAGAGGCTGTAGACTCAGGCAGAGCCCTTGAAGATTTAGCAATGGTAGTTTCACAAGTTAGAATCTTCTTGCTGGGTGCTGAGCTGTATATATGTTAAGAGTTTTACATTGTGAATTGCATGTACACAGCAAAGTGTACATGACTGACTGCAGTGGCGGCCTCTGTGAGAAGAGACTAGAGGCTGCCTAAGTGCTGGATACAGCTATTTCCAGCCAGCTCTAAAATGGACCCACTGCAAAGCTGAGCTACTCAGTGTAGCAGGTGGTGAGATGTTGTTTAAGAAAGAGTAAAACGTGCTGCACAGCAGCTGTGAGAGAGAACTGAGAAAAATGGGAGAAACAACTTTGCAGATACCAAGGTCAGTGAAAAAGGAGGGGACAAGGTGTTGCACGTGCTAAAGCAGATATTACCGTGCAGACCATAGAGGAGCAGCAGGTGGATATGCCCTGAAGGAGGCTGCAGTCTCTGGAGAACAAGATCAAGATTCTGGAAGAAACTGACCTGTGGATGACCCGAGCTGGAGCAGTTTTTGCTTAATTACTGTACCACACAGAGAGGACCCGTGTTGAATTAAGGGAAAAGGATAAAGAGGAAGGAGTGGCAGAGACACAAAGTATTAAAACCCTTATTCTCCATCCCTTCCACAATGCGCAGGAGAAAGGAGGTAGAAAAGCTGAGAACTATGGAGTAAAACTGTAGGCAGTGATTATAGTTCTGTCGTTTGTTTCTCACTATCCTTTTCTATTTTTAACTCAGTAAACTCATATCAGCAGTAATTCAAATCCATCATCCTCAAGTTTGTCTGTCTTCCCAGTGACAATAAAAAAGTGATCACACTGTCCTTGTCTTGACATATGTGCTGTTCCATCTTATTAATGGCATGGAATTAGTCATGTTGAGGAGAGGAAGTAAAAGAGTCCTTGGGTGGGTGTCTGGCAACCAACACAGATCAACCCACCAGACATTGTGAGAAAACAAGGCATTTTGGTAAATTGATTGCAATCCTTTCACCAGGAACAAAAAAAAAAAAAGTTTTTTATTCTTAGTCCTGCAGTATTTTATGTATCACTATTGTAGTATGAAATTTTCAGCACTAAAGAAAAAAAAAGGAAAATAACATGTGAAACAGAAGTGGACTGGATTTTTTTTTTTCATGTGGGTTTGATGGGGATTTTTTGTTGGGGGGGTGAGGTGTGTTTGTTTGGTTTGTGGTATCTATGTGGTAATGCTGTAATGAGCTACCCTTCTGCACTCCTGCAACATAGCTCTGGTACAACTACTGTAGTTTGAATGTGTGGGTTTATTACAAAGCCAACATAAGCTTTGAAATAAACTATAACGTGAACAAGTTTGATGCAAGTTCTTGAAGGAAATCAGGTGAACTTGTTTTCTGTAAGTTACATCTCTTCTTGAGTAATGTTATTCCACTTAAGAAACGCATACTGTATTTGCATTTCAAATGATTAAACACAAAAATTAATGGTCTGCAAATCTGTGATCAGTAGTCACCAAGCAGGAACTATGGCTTTTATCTTGATGTTGTTTATTTATTTTCTCACTTCACATACACACAACTTACACAGAAATAAAGCTGTGTTTTTAATTCAGATTGGTTGCTGTTTTTCTCCATCTTGTAAAGTACAGAGAGAATTTAATTCAAATCACTTGTATTCGGATATGTTCCTCATAGTTCTCCATCTTTGAAAGCTGCTGAATAATTGCTTGTCTGTGGAAAAAATAGTGGCAGAGTTTCTGAAAGAGGAATCTCTTTGACATGCTCCCTTGATGAATTGCAGCAGCACATGGCAGAAAGTAGAGTACAAATGAATGAAAAAATACATGGAATGTTTACTTGATACTTAGGCTAATTTAACCTACACCAAAATACTTGTATTAAGTCTGCATTGAATGTCCATACTTGATACATACATTAATCTAAAAATTTCCCACCTGAAGTCTAATAACTTAGATCTGATATTTTTATTTTTTTTTTTAGTCTTGGACATTTCTGTCTTGTTGAAATAATTTAATGGAGAAGTCTTTCCTATCTTTATAGTTCACTCTCTATGTGAATCTTTCTTACTTGACATTTGAACTTAGGATATTTATTCCATCTGTTTTCCTTCTATCCCATCATTGAACTAAAATTCTTTGCTTTTAGAAGATTTAAAACAACATTTTTCTCTACTTTTAAACAAGTTAATTTTCAAGATTTGGAAGAAAATGTGAAGTAGTGCCGTTGTGTATAAATGTTTTTCTGTTTTTAGTGATATGCCTGCTTTCTAGTTCTTCTGTTTGAAGAACTGTACTTAAAAAAACAACCAACCAAAAAAACCCAACAAAAACATTAAAAAACCCACATTTTGGCATCTTATAGGTTTGATGTATAGGTGATGTACACAAAGTTTGACATATGGGAATTGTGAATTATTTATTGTTGAAGTATGAAGTATTAATTAATACTTTTTGGTTTAATTTACAGGTGTTTTCAAGAAATGCTGTGACCTATTTGAATAACATCATTCACAGAAACTTTTGTCTTGTGATAATTTTTTTAAAACAGAATGGCTTTAAAAAAAACACCTAAAATATTCAAGAAAGTTTTTCAGTGGAAACTCTGGAAGTTTAGCGTTATCGTCTTAGTCTTTCTGGTATTTTTATTTTTATTGCAAAGAGAAGTGGGTGTTCAAGATTTTAAAGATGAAACTGGGATTGAGCCAGCTGTTGGAAAGAAAAGTCATGTGTTGGGTCTTGTATTAAATGCTATGAACAATATCAAAGGTGCAAAACCAAAAATGCAAATAAAAGCACCTCTTAGGCAAACTAAACTTTCTGGACAGAGACACTGCTTGCCAGGACACTACACTGCAGTGGAACTAAAACCCTTTCTAGATCGACCCCCTCAAGATCCTAATGCTCCTGGAGCTTCTGGTAAAGCTTTTAAAACCATCAACTTGAGTTCAGAAGAACAGAAAGAGAAACAGCGTGGAGAAGAAAAACATTGTTTTAATGCATTTGCGAGTGATAGGATTTCTTTACACAGAGATCTTGGACCAGACACTCGACCTCCTGAGTATGTTGACGTGTGTATGTCCTGATAATTGAAAAACTTGTCAGAAATGCAGACTGCAGAATGGTTTAACTTCAGCATTAGGTGATAGTTTAGGAAAGTCTCCCAGCTATATACATAATGATTGGTTGTACATAATGATCTACAGTGCTAAAGCCAAGAATGTGTAGAAAGGCTCACTTCTTTCACTGATTTGAATGCAAAAAGAGCCACATTTAAATAAGGTTTTCTGCTTTTGCCTTTAAGCTACAGTTTCCAGAGTGACTTTCTAGAAGTCTGCTAAGTTTAACTTAGGAGAAAACCAAAGATGTTATTTAAACCTTTTCCTTATTTAAGCACCATTTTCTTGGTTTACTTCCCCAACCNCAATCTTGCAGTATTGAAAAATTGTATTAATGAAGACTGTAGTACTTGAGCAGAGAGAATTTTGGTTATGAACAGTCTCTTTCATTGCCAGATTATGTGTTCTCAGCTATGTCAGAAGTGACAAACCTTACTGAGCTGCTGGTGGGAGTATGACTATCATGTTACAAATGATGCAACTCACAATAACCTTTGGTGAAGCATAACTGGCTAGTTTTCACCTGTGTATTTTATGAGACAATGTCTGTGATAATTACCTTGGGGACCCTTTAAGTCTCTAAAATTGAGAGGCAATAAACAGTAAGTGTGCAGTTTATGAATACAGGAATATTGTTATCTTGACTTTCCATTAGGTTTAAAGTTACATTCAGAATATATTTTTTTTAAGCCCTCCACTATTTACATGGATCCAAAATTGTTTCCCTTGAATGGAAAATTTTGCGCAAGGACTATATTGTGTTTCTAGAAAATTTTGAAGTTCTGAATTAAATCTAATTTTTATTGCAAATTCTGCAGTCTTAAATATTCTTCTTGTAGTTTTGACTTTCAGTAGTAATAGTGACTACATACCTGATTTTGCAGCTCAGTATCTGCTGCTGTCAGTCAAACAGACCTGGATACTATATGAAACATACTCAAACGTTTGTGAGACAGAAGCAGAACTGAGTCAGTTGTTCCAAGTGGAATTCTTATTCATAATTTCAAAAAAAGTATTCTGTATGGCTTCTCCAGTGGGAGCACCTGTCTGGACTTCAAAACTGGAGTAGAAAGTGGAGAAGATGAAATACGCAATTTCCATACTTACAGGGCCTTATACTAGAAATAGGAGAGTTTCTTTTAAGAATATGAGTCAAAACTTTTTGTCTGTTTTGTAACATTTGACACTTTCTAATCTGTAGATGTATTGAACAAAAGTTTAAGCGTTGCCCACCATTGCCAACCACAAGTATTATAATAGTTTTTCATAATGAAGCATGGTCCACTCTACTGAGAACTGTTCACAGTGTGATGTATACATCTCCTGCCATACTGCTAAAGGAGATTATTTTGGTGGATGATGCCAGTGTAGATGGTAAGAAGCTTTCTATTTTATATGGATTTTTTAAAAATATAAGATATGTTAGGATTGCAGATTAGTTGGTTGAAAGAGGATAGCTCTTTACCACTCCCAAAGAACCACACCACCAACATGTACAATAGTGTTCTAAGTGGTTTTGTCCCTTTTTCTGTAAAATACAGAATAGTTCTTCCTTCTCTTTATTTTTATAGGGTACTCAAATATGAAATTTTTACACTCAAAAATGTTTTCAAACCCCATTTCTGATTATTCCTATTGTAGTCCTGCTTAAATTGCATAACTGGTAGCTCTGTAATTTGTGCTTCAAATAACTACAATTTATAGAGCAAAATATGTAAGGATAAATTGGCCAATGCTTGTAGCAGTTTGTATTTTATAATTGTGATTCTTTACACAAATTAACTTAATTAATATGAAGGGAAATGTCTTTCCTCAAAAGTAAAATTTAATGGAATATCAATATTCAATACTCAAACTAAACCAGAAAAACTTAATGCATACTGAATGCGACCACAAATATAAGTTTAAAAAAAAAAGCGTATTTCTAACTTCAGATGAACATATCTATAAGTACATGCTTATATTAATGTTTACAAAATACTGATGCACTTGGATATGTTCAGTAGTACAATTTGATTCTAAGGATAAGTAGAGGAAATAAGATTGAGATGTTTAATGAGGACTGCGGTTATTCCTCAGATGTTGCATATTTAAAGCTTGTTTAAAATAGTTTTATTGCTGTGGTAAATAATATAGCCTTTGAAAACAATGTGCATATTCTTCAGATAACTTGAGTAAGTAGGTGCATAATCTGTTTGCTCTGAAAATTGATTTTTAATTGATAATCTGTTACTACTGCAGAAGAGATGTACTAGCACGTGTCTTTTCTCTTTTAGAATATTTTAGTGTTCCATCTCCTGTTCTCTGCCAGTCACCTTCTCCTACGCCCCCACCCCCAACAAAACTCAGCCCCTAAAAATAACGTTCAACAGTCAGGAATTGTTTACTGCTTTGATGTTGAGGTAATTCCTGTGATTAGTGTGAATTGTTTATCCTGTTAGTTTGACAATGTAAAATTTTGGGCAGTGACATGTATATATACTGAATCTGAACCCTTTTCTCTTTCTAGAATACTTGCACGATAAACTAGATGAATATGTGAAACAGTTTCAAATAGTTAAAGTAGTCCGCCAAAAGGAAAGAAAAGGTCTAATCACTGCACGGTTGTTGGGAGCTTCAGTAGCAACAGGAGAAACCCTTACCTTTCTGGATGCTCATTGTAAGTGTGACCTGGAACTATGCTAGTTTATAACGCTGTTGTCTTTGATTGGTGTGGCAATTTTTTAATTAATTGTGAATATTAGCAAGGTATCATCTTTCCCATTGATATATTATGGAAAGTATAATTGTGGATGTTGTTTAAAACCAGTGTATGTTGGGTTGCTGTGGGCATGTTAAAATATAGCCAAAGTAAAACTTAATGTTTGTTCCCATTTTCTCCATAGGTGAATGCTTTTATGGCTGGTTAGAGCCATTATTGGCAAGAATAGCTGAGAATCCTGTTGCTGTTGTAAGTCCTGATATTGCTTCTATAGATCTCAATACTTTTGAATTTAGTAAACCTTCCCCCTATGGGCATAGTCACAACAGAGGAAATTTTGATTGGAGTTTGTCATTTGGATGGGAGTCTCTTCCTAAGCAGGAACGTGAAAGAAGAAAAGATGAAACCTATCCAATTAGGTAAATGTAATTTAAATAATATTTTAAATCCTTCAGTTTTCAATTTTTGTTTTATTATGGGCAGCAGTTTGTGAATTAGCAAGCTCTTCAGATAGAATCACAAAATTGTTTTGATTGGAAAAGACCTTTAAGAATATAGAGTCCAACCATTACCTAACTCCACCAAGTCTGGTGCTAAACTGTCATGTAGCACTACATCAATGCACCTCCAGGGATGATCATTCAGTCACCTTCCTGAGAAGCCTATTCTGGTGTTTCTGTCTAGAAGTTTCTTCTAATCTCTAATCTAAACCTCCCCTCAACTCAAGGCCATTTCCTGTCCTCTTATCACTTGTTACTAGAGAGAAGAGACCAACACACACCTCACTACAATCTCATTTTGGGTAGTTGCTCCTCCTAAGACCTGTACTTCAGAACCATCACCAGCTTTTCTGACCAACCACTAACTGAATTTAAGTCCACTTTCTACCACTCTTTGGGCCCAGACATTCAGACAGTTTTTTACCCAGCAAAGCACCTACCCATCAATGCCATGATGGGTATGATTACAAATCTTATCATTTCAGGTGCTCTTTGTAATACTTCACAAGAACCACATTGTAAATTTTAAAGCTTTTATAAATATATATATATCCTCCTTAAGTCAGCAATTGCTCTGAATATACCATTTTTATTCTCTGTGTGCTGAGAATGTAATAAGAAATTGCTTTATTTTTTTTCATCAGGAGAGAGGGACAAGAGGACTATGAGCAGGTTTTTTTGGACAGTACCACAGATTCTGCTTTGTCATTCATCATCTCTAAATGGATAATAACAAAGGTTCAGAGCACCAAAATTCTAGACACTTAAAGTGGTGTGTTTGATGATGATAATTTTACTCACCGTGGCTGCAGGCAGTTTACTGGTGTGGAGGAATAATAACTTTGGTTGATGTTTTCCATACAGGGGAAATATGTTATTTTTTTCCTTATACTGTCTTTTATACCAGGAGTCATTAGTCTAAAACAGTTGTTAATAAATGACAATAAAACTCAAATGAGACTCAGATTTAATTGCATGGTGTATTATCTATGTAAGGAAAATGTATCAATGTAGTGAAACACTTGACAAACGCATGGGAACTTCCTAGAACAGTTGTACCACAGTTTTACATTTATATTGAAAAATAAAACCCCAAACCTTACCTTTTTGAATCCTGTCTTAGTAAATTTCACTTTTTTTTCAGAACACCTACTTTTGCTGGAGGTCTCTTCTCAATATCAAAAGACTACTTTGAACACATTGGAAGCTATGATGAAGAAATGGAAATATGGGGAGGTGAAAATATAGAAATGTCTTTCAGAGTAAGTTTAGTATTTAACTAACTGACAGTGCAGAGGATTTTTGTGGAAAAAAAGCAGTATTAGATCTTTTAGATCTTGAATTCTCTGCTGAATTATCCAACTATGACGTGTAAATTAATTACTAATGATCTATGAAATAAGATATATCATGCTCACTAAACTGATTTTTTTTTAATGTGTCTAGAGTTGATAAACTCTAGAAATTTATATTTCAATTATCTGATTAGGAAATCCACTTATGGCTGATATATGCATTCCTGTTAATGGTTTGGGGTTTGTTGTTTTCTGGTGAACAGTAACATTATTGGATTTTTTTTCCCACCTCCTTAATTCTTATTGCAGTGCACTTACACACAAAATGTTGTTATTAGGTATGGCAATGTGGTGGACAGTTGGAGATCATGCCTTGCTCTGTTGTTGGCCATGTCTTTCGCAGCAAGAGTCCTCATACTTTCCCAAAAGGTACTCAAGTGATCACGCGTAATCAAGTCCGCCTTGCAGAAGTGTGGATGGATGAATATAAAGAAATATTTTACCGAAGAAACACAGAAGCTGCAAAAATTGTGAAACAAGTAGGTGGTGGTGGTGGTATTAGAAATCACATTTGCTGCGTTGAAAGTTTTGGTGAGCAAAAGTTATTTATTGACAAAGTATGTAAGAATTCTGAATAGTTTAATGAAAAGACATAGTTCAGTTTGCTTAATGATGTAGCCCTAACAAATCTGGAAAAACTTACGTATTTGGGTAGTGATAATCTTTTTTGTGTAGTAGGCAATTTTGTTGATAGGATTTTTTTGGTACCTAAAATGCTGGGTTGTTAGCACTAAACAGCTACTGGAACTACAAGAAATGAGTGAGAGAAGTCACTGGGCATAGAAAATACAAACTAACGTGTTTTTTTTTTTTTTAGTGTGAAATATAGTATCTCATTAATCTCAGTTGTGTAATGTTTTTACTGAAAAACACAGGTTTTGGTCTCTAATTGCACAATAAACCTTGTCCAGTGATAGAAACAGGGTGGTTATCCATCTGATTAAAACTTACTTATTTTTGTAACTTTTCTCAAATTTTGGTCTTTCATCATGTGGAAGCTATTTTTTTTCTCCCTTTGTCTGATAAAATTTTGCTACTATTTTACCATTAAGAGCATTAGATTTCCTAAGCATGTTTAGCAACTAGACAGCTGAATTCTGTCTGGGAGATTCTGCATTATGCTATTATGCGAATTATTTTATTAATCCAATTAATTATTTCAGATCAATGAGATAAGTTGGCTTTGTAGCTGTCATCAGTATGGTCTTGCTTGTACATTCTCACTTCATGACACTGTTAAAATTCTTTTGAAACTTAGAATATTTCTCTTGCTTCCATGTTATGAAGTAATGCTCTTGCATGTGCCTTAAAATAATGCAGGGAAGATGTCAGTGGTTTTATGATGCTGAAAAACAAACAGTGGTAACTGTAATAAGACAGTATTTTGAAAATCTACAAATGAAACTTAAAACTTGTTTAACACTACAATACAGAATATCATATATGTATGAAACTGGTATTAGTAACGCTAGCGATTAGTAACATTCTCTTTTCCTTCCTTCACAGAAAACATTTGGAGATATATCAAAAAGACTTGATTTAAGACAACGTCTGCAGTGTAAAAATTTTACCTGGTATCTCAGTAATGTTTATCCAGAAGTGTATGTGCCAGATTTGAATCCTTTGTTTTCTGGATATGTAAGTTTAATTTTAATTAATTTCTGTAGTCTTCCATAATTGAGGATATTTGATGCTCTTTTATGCTACATTTGCCATATCATTTATATTTAATTGCTCTAGGGTTTTCTATCATTACTTTGCATATATTGCAATTTGAATTTGTTTGTTTGTTTTGTCAGTGGCGATACGAAATTTAATCAAAGTGGCATTGCTTAATGAGATATTACAACCTGCTAGGTTAAGTGACGTTCTTCCTATCACCAGCAGTTAAAATGACACAGAAAGTAGCAAATCAGTGCTAAGACTTTCCATGAATTATCAAGGCAAATTTAGCTTTACATAGTAAAAAGTTTGAGAGAATTTTTACTTCATGTTAGTGAGAAAAACTGGACAGCTGCTTTCTTCACAGAATTAGGTTTTTGATGAGGTATGTTTATAGATATATATATAGAGAGAGAGAGGCTCTTCTAAAAGAACATTGCATTTCCTCTGCCAAATAATATCTTGGGCATTGATTACTAGAACTAAAAAAAGTATTTAAAATCTTGTAATTCTCATTTTGCAGTGGATGTGAATATTTAACAAATAAAATGTCCCTTTCCTCTGATTTTGAATACTTAATGTATTTGTTAAAATTGTGATTGGAAGAACAATAGCCTTGTACACCAGTAGCTAATAATTTATAGTGTGTGTGGTTTTGAATAACCATAATGTTGTTACAGGGCTCTTGGTTAGAAAATACTAACTGACAAAGCAACGTCAGTGATGCCCAATGACAGGATAAGAGCTAATGGATGGAAATTGAGGCATAGGAAGTTCCATGTAAAAACGAGGAAGAATTTTTTCACTGAGGATGACAGAACACTGGAACAGTCTGCCCAGTGGGGTTGTGGAGTCTCCATCTCTGGAGATATTAAAAACTTGCCTGGACACGTTCTTGTGTGATCTGCTATAGGAGATCCTGCTCTGGCAGGGAGGTTGAATTGGGTGATATTTTGGGCTCTCTTCCAGCCCCTGACGTTCTGTGATTCTGTGATTTTTAGATTTGAGTGTCACAGTAAGTAAAAATGAACTAAGAGCTGTAACTGTTGCTAAACCAAGGGTTTGTTTTGTATAGAAGTGAGACAGATTAATTTTCTACCATCCCTAAGCCTCTTCCTTTGTGACAACATCCTTTCTTTAGTTAAAAAATATAGGCAACCGCATGTGTCTGGATGTTGGTGAAAATAACCATGGTGGCAAACCATTGATCATGTATTCCTGTCATGGACTTGGAGGAAACCAGGTGAAATACTTTCTCTCTGATTTTTATGGTCTGTTCAGCTGAAGCCTTACTATATTAAAGTTTTTCATTAGTTTTGAAGAGAATGACTTTAAAAAAAATAAGCAGTTTGGGGATTTTGGTTAAGTTTTGGGTTTTTTTTGTTCTTTGGTTGCGGGGATGCTTTTTGAGTTAATTCCTACGTATATTGCTCAAGGAAAATGTTATACTGCTCTTTGTGTCTTCTTACATTTTATATTCAGCATACAGATTCAGATTTCTAAAACAGTTGTACTGCTTCACTTCATCTCTCCTTTCTGTGCAAAACCTTTTCATCTTACCATTACTACTTTTTTGTAAGTGTTGTCTTCTTAATTCTTCCTTTCCTTATGCTTCCTCCTATTGCTTCTTTCTCCGCCACTAGGACTCGCACTGTCAAGGAAGATATTGATGGGAATCCAACCAGTGGGAGACAAGTGGCCAGACCTGAGCCACCTTCCCTATCATGCTTGCAGCCTCCTAGAGTGAGGTCAAACTGATCTGTATTATACTGGCTAATGAAAGTGAATAATATGTTTGAATTTGTCCAAGAGGAGCTCTCTGATGAATAGAGCTCAATGGTGCTCTGTTTCTTCTACAGTATTATTTACAAAGTTGTCAAGTATTGAATCCTTCAGGCACTACTGTAATACTAATGGAAGTAACATCTCCTTCTTTGTCCAGAAATAAACACTTCTCTGTGGCCCTAAAGAGTTACTTGATAAGCTGTAGATCTTTAATAACTAGAGGTTTAAAAGGTTTTGTTAAAATATAGCCATATTTTTTCTGTTACTTTTTTTTTAGATCTTCAATCTTATAAGCCCTCCAATGATGATCCCAGTTAGTTGATACTTTCTTAATTTTGGGGGGAGATGGAACACTCTAGATTAACTATGCTGTTAGATTCTTAGAATATTGAACCTTTTCACATTTTGTTGTGGATTAATACTGTATTAGCCTTTTCTCATTGTCACAATGATTAATGTGAGAACACTGTACCAAGACACAGTATTAAGAGATCTGCTGTATGCTTCTGTTGTCGTCTGTCTCTAAGTTTTCTTAGACTGTGCTAAAACTCTACACTTGCAAGTGCTTTTTTTTTGTCTTTCCTTCTGCCATAAAATAACAGTCTGGATCCTTTTAAATGCTAACCTTCAGAGAATTTTAGTATAGATTTTGCTGGTAATGCTCAGGAGATGTGCATATCTGCTTATTTAACCCTTCTTATTGCAATACTCTATATTGCAATACTCTATTTTCAATTTTTTTTTTATGTTCTTTGCCAGGCTTTAGCAGTGTAGGCTGAATTTTTCCATGCTACATGTCATCCTCATCCATATATTCAAGAAGAGAGAATGGAGCAGAAAAGAGAACCTAGTTTTCAGAGTTGTACATCAATAGTTTATCATTCTTCCTTTCAGAATATTCTGGGTCTGAGAACACATTCATCTCAAAGGCATCTCAATATAAAAAAAAAAAAAAAAAAAAAAAATATTTAAATGTAGCTTTCAAGACATATTCTCAGAGCTTACAGGATTTTGAAGTTTAAAAGATAAATGGGACAAAGTCAGATGAGCATACGGTAAATTACTTTGTCTGAGAACTAGGTGACTAAGCAGGTCATTCCTTTCAGTAACTGAGGGAGTAGTGTTGCATGTTGAGACTTTAGAGCAAGAAGCCTGTTTGCTCTTCAGTGTTATTCCAAATGATGCCAAGGCAGTGAGGAGCTGGACTCTGACCAATTGGAGAGATAATTGAAAGCTACAAAGAGCCAACTGAGCCTGGTCTTAATAATCAAAGGAAATAGATGGTGAAGAATGCTGACATACAGAGCCAAGGAACAGTGGTAGTGAGATGTAATGATAGGAACTCTGCTGTTTAATGAGGGAGAAAAGGAGATGACCAGAATGGTCTGGGTAGAACCCAGAGGTATGAAAGGACAGCTGTGTCTGTAACTTTGAAATAAATTCCTGTTCAGACTGGAATTATAGCCTCAAATTTCTGAGCTTTAAGAATACTTTGCTGTCAGGAAATAATAGTAGACTTCACTTACAAAATACATGCATATGCTACTTTTTAAATGGTTATCTCACAAGAGAACATAACAGCATTCTATCTCTAACATTTTTTTGGATCAGTTGAAGTTGACATACTTTGTGTATTGGAATTTCAAAAGATTAGTTTAGTTTGACACTATTGATTGCTTACTTACTTAAATGTTAAAATTATTTAAATAGTACTTTGAATATTCTGCACACCATGAAATTCGACATAACATTCAGAAGGAGCTTTGTCTGCATGCCTCTAAAGGACCTGTGCAGCTTCATGAATGTAACTACAAAGGCCAGAAAACCCTTACCATTGGAGAAGAGCAATGGCTGCATCAAAAGGTATTTGAACTGTGTGGTGAATTGGTATTTTTATCAAGGCTTTTTATGAGAGTTAATTGTTGTTTTCCAGTAAAAGAGGAAATCCCAAACAAAACTCTGAAGCCAGAAAGGAATATGTTTATTTCTGGGAGAAAAATTCAGATAACCTCCACTTTTCAGTTACCAGATGAAAGCTTGACAATTTCACTGTTTTAAACAAAGTAGAAAAGTCACTTATAAAATAAGTTAATGTTCTTCAGTGGGTGTCTGGGCATCCACCTAAAAGTCAATCCAAATGTGTCATACTTTTTAAAATGGTTTTTTTTTTAATTCCTAAGCAAACAAATTGCACTTGCATGCTTGTTTGCTAACCGCTGTCTGCACTGTCTGTAGTACCTTACACTTTAACAACAATGAATTTGGGGAAAAATTAAGAGTAGCAGAGAAACAGTGTAGTCGTCGTTTGTTAATTTTGTTTTCCCTTTTTTTCTTTTTTTTTTAATTTAACTTCAGGATCAAACTCTATACAATGCAGCATTACATATGTGCCTTACAGGAAATGGAGACCATCCGAGTTTGGTACCCTGTAATCCATCAGACTCCTTCCAGAAATGGATCTTTGGCCAGGACAATTAAAACTTTCAACGATGTTGAAAGACCAAGAATTTTTTATTAAGAGAAAAGATCAATTCTAAACTGCAATCATATATGTATACAACATTTTGAAGTGATAATACTTTAAATTAAAAATGTTTCAATGTTTTTTCCCTTTCAATTAAGCTGGATATAAAACATGTCATCAGAGATTCCCTAGGAGTCCGTAATACCAAAGATGACTGGCATTTAAGAAAAATGTTTACAATATTTCTGTGATAAGACTTTATTTGCTGACCACTGATTTGTGGGTCTTTTGCTCTCTTTCACCATGGGGACTGTGTATATATTGTTTTTCCACAGATTGTAAGTACTTCTAAAGAAGACTAGTTTTCTCTGTATAGTTACAAGAAATTACTGTATACTGCCTAAACCCCAAGACACTCTGTATGTATATTTTTATGCTCAGTTGGTTGACTTTTAAAAAATCATGTACTTAGTGAAGATTTCTCAGTATTTTTAAGTTCCTTCAGTTGAAAAATGAAAATAGTTGACCTTCAAGCTAAAGCTTCTAGCAGCAAGTCAGGTTTTTTGTAGAAAAAAAATAATTCTCACTAAAATATGTTAGTGTGATTATTATAATGGAGAATCTGCTTATTCTCACGTTAACTTCCTTTTACATAGAAATTTAGTATAGATTTTTAAAATATCGTATTAACTTTAAAGTTTATGACAAAGTTATACTGCAATAGATTTTTCTGACTTGCTTAATGTTAATACTTTTGTTAAAAAGTGTTAATTTACTAGGTGAACTTTTTTCCTACCTTTACATGAATCACTAATGCTGATTTTCTTTCTTCTTTTTCTTCTTGTGGCTGTTAACTTTTACAAAGGATTTATCTCTGTTTTATCAGTCCAAGTAAAATCTTGGCCTTCCTAACTATTCTGCTAGGTCTTTTCCTGAAAGATGGTATTCTTGCAAGCATCCACAAACATACTTCAGTAGACCTTGTAGAGCTATGACTTCATAAATAGCTTTCCTTTGATAAGTATTTTAAAATATTTCTTTGGTTATTTTACTGGATGCATAGTTGTTAAACAGCCTCCACTTAGTCTTCCATTACAATAACCAATCATGACCATTTTCTGACTGTGATTTTCTCAGGCCTTCTTTAATGAAGGTAACTTTTCTATATAGGAAATGTGATCTTTATGAACAGACATATATGCATACTTGAAAATGTCTACTTCAGGGTCTGAATATCAGATTAATGACCATCCACCTTTAAGGCATCTAAGGTCATGTAAAATTGCACTTTAGTAAAGTAAACTGTTTAATAATAAACTTTTACATCCTGGTTTGGAAAATGCTTAATTGGTTTATGCAAATTATGCAAAATTGGTTTATGCAAACTTTAACTTTGCATGTGTTAGGAAAATGGCTATGAAATAAAAGTAATGAACTTTTATAGGAAGGGAAGGAAGCAGCAGAATAAAAGCAAGCAGATTCAATGTTGTCTATAGGTGCTATAGAGTTGTTATTAAGCAGAGGTGGGAAACATTGATTCGATGATTCAAAAAGTACCTAGACTTTGCAGCTTGTTGAAAAAATTGTGTTGAACATGTGTAGTATCTATTCAAATGGAAGAAATAGGAGACCTGATAGCAATCAGCTTAATAATGAACTCCTTAATGACCCAAATGTCAGGAAAGGTGCACATAATACTGAAAAGCTGAGCAATGCAATCAGGCCAGCTTAGATGTAACTGGTAACAGTATTTTAGAAAATGCTTAGCATTTTCTTTAAGTAGTGTACTCATGAGAGGAAGGAGATTAAGGAAAAGGTCATAGTTGCCAAAAAGGGGGGGGTGGGGGGAAGCAGATTTTTAAAGTGAAGAAAAAGGAAAAATATTTGTTGTATGATCAAATATAAAGCTGAGAATAAACTTGAAAGGGTATTAGACACTGAATAGCATAAAATATGCAAATACTGTGTTCGTCCTTATGGAGGTACCCACAAAATAGATAGCAACAGCCACCTGAGAACCATGGATTTATTGCAATTAGTCTGTTCTCCTTCTCACACAACTAACAGATTTGGAGGTCAGTTGGGACTATACTTCTGCACAAACAGTTAAACTGTTCGGCAGTTGAACCAAAATGTGCACACACTCAGAAAACTAAAATCTCCCCATGTATACCCAGGATATATACATAAACATTTACGAAGGTGGAGCTGAGGACTTCTTAGATGAGGTCCCATTCTAAGGGGAGAAGGTCTGACTGCCACTCTACTTCTGAGGGCCACAGAAGAGGCACTTCTAAACCCAGAGGCATCAGCTAATGTCTTGGAGGCATTGAGCTGATCTTTATCAGCTACCAGCAAGCCTCTGCCCTCCGTGATTATGGGGTGGGGGTGAGTTGTACCTGCCACAGTCCTTTTTGTCCCCATAAATAAATAATATTGTTCTATATAAGTGTTTGGCAGGTGGATGGATAGGGTTTTAATTTCTAATGGAAGGGATCCTGTCTCTGGTTAACAGTATCTTCTGAAGATACGCAAGTAGAAATCTTTCAGTAGTTCTAAGTCATCTAAAAGACAAGAAATGAATAAGCAAAAAAAAAAAAAAAAAATTTGTCAGAAGCTTTAATTTAAGCTTAAGTTCTTTTTCTAGTGTGATAATTATGCCTTTGAGTCATGTCTTGGCTTCTGTAAGGCTTTTGGTGACACCTTTGAGAATATTCTATGAAGTTAAAGTTGTAACTTGCTACATTGCGCACAGGAATTGTTGAAATGACTGTACTGGGAAGGATCATTAATGCCACTAGAAGGCTGCAATGGATGGCATTGCACCAAGAGCTGCCTGTGCCCAATGACAAGTGTTTCCATATATCAGTAATGGAGTACAAAGCCAAGAGTTTTGCAGATCAAACCAATGGTGGAAGGGCAATGAATGCACTTGTCAAACTGAAAGAGTTGAGAGAAAGTAAGATGTAGGTCAACGTGAAAATTATTCAACAAATCTGAATAGAGGATGAGGATTGCTTCACAGGTATGCTATGATGGCCCCCAGGAATGAAATTGAATGTTTCACTCAGTTTCCAAAAACCTGTTCTAGAAAACAATGGTTTAAAAGGGCCTGTGTTCTTCAGTTGCTTGTTCCTGTTTTACAGCAATAGCTCTTTTTTATTTTTTTTTTTTTTTTTTTTTTTTTTTTTGGGGTT